>VSTD030002009.1:0-12302 GCA_008808055.3 Sporobolus alterniflorus | reverse complement strand
GGAGGACTCGCCTAGGTAGAAGAATGTTATCGCGTTTTCCACCATTGCCTTCAAGGCATTAAGCTTGGCATCAGACTCTATGAGCTGAAGTGGGGATAGTTAGGAAATGTACTAAGAACAAAATAATGCTTTAAACGACGAAGGGAACTTACTTTCTAGTTTTTTGGTCAGTTGGGTGTTTTGCTTCTTGTAGTCTTTGTTTGCCTTGGTTGTACGCTCCAGGTCGATTTCTCTAGCTTTGACTTCATTCTACCCATCAATCACCTTGCTTTCTAGATGTTTAACCTTCTCTTCAAGGATGGGAACTTGAGCAACGAACTTGTCAGCAAAAATCTTTAAGTCTTTGACTGCCTGTGTTAACGTGTCAACTTCAGTCTGTGCCATTTCTTGGGTAGCCTTTTCTTTCTCCAGCTCCGCTTTCAGATCAGCAAAGGCTTTGGCAGCCGAGTCTAGGTCACCGGGAACTATTCCCAGGGCCATAAGTTGCTCCTTGTACACTACCAAACGGGATGTGGATCAGTTCAGAGTCTCACTCGTACATGACCCAATCATGAAAGTAAGGAGTCGGTGAAGTGCTTACCATCTTTTGCTTGGCTTTCTTCAGCCAGTCTGGTTTCAAGCTCCAGTTTCTAGGCTAGGTGGACTGAGTTAAGTTGACTCACTTCTTTCAGCTCATCTTCAAAGAGCTGAGTCTCAGTCATCCTCTTCACTGCTACTCTTAGGAATTTATCCTTGGCTTCAGAGTTCTTAACCAGTGCCTATATAAGAAGAAAAGTCAGAACCGAACCGTGAGAGTATAGTGAAGGAGTTAAAAGATGCTTGCATCAAGGTGGGTTAAAGCAGTCTCAAGGGAAAAATAGAGCGCTTTGGTGTTTGCCGATTTGCTTTGGTATTAACGGCCATCGTGACATACCAGCCGATGTGAAACCCGACTTGGATAAACTCAGGGTTATCGAATAGTGACTCTGCGACCCGCGAATATTGTTACGGTGGTTTTTTTGGTTGGGGCGCAGACGAGCTCTCTCTAGGATGGTACCCACCGGTGGCCCCAAGTCCATAGGATCGAGGGCTTGAGGAGGATGTCCTGGGGGACTCAGTTGGTTCTGGACCAGAGGAGGCACCCACAGGGTTGGGACTCGAAGATGAAGCAGCACCAGCACTAAGGGATTTTTGTGTGGCACCTGGGCTCATGGGCTTCATAGACTCCTGCACAGTATCCTCAGCATTAGGAGTTGGGGGCTTGGTTGCCTTCGGGGACTCGCTACCCACTGGGACACTCTTGGTAGAGGAATCCGGATTAATATATTGAGGCACTCTACACAAAGGTTCACTAATCACACATGGATCAAGGATGAAAAATAATCATAACAAGTATACATTTTTCATCGGCAGATTGGGATCTTTTGCCAAGAATCCATCAGATGAGTCGGAGTAGGAGAAGCCTTGGGAGTAGGTTCCTTGATTTTAATCCCACTCAAAGATTTCCCCGTGGCCCTTTTGTCTTTCTTCTGGGGAGTCGGGGTGACTGCTGCTTTCCGTTTACCCGCTCGAGTCTCAGATGCTCTAGCACTGGCTCCAGCTGATGGGTCGCTTGCTGACTCACCGCTTGGAGACCGGGCTGAGATTGGATTGCTGAAAAAGGGATGTCCCATTCGAACCAAGGGATGGGGGAAATAAAGTTGTCCAAGTTTGCATCCAGACGTATAGATATAAGATTACAAAAAGGTAACAGAATTAATTGAAAGAAGGGTGCCTTACTAGGTCCATTTCTACCCTGATATGTTAGAAGCGCACCTGTTCATCAGTCGATCAGCTACTAGTATTTTGAAACATCTCTTCAAGAAGCTTCAGGAGAAGATCTGGGTGGATCTTTTTAGTTGTTTCCCGAGTCGGATCTTGGAGTCCGTTGTATTCCCACCCCTGGTGAACCTGTTTCTTCAAAGGGATGACATTGTAGGCTAGCCAATGGGTAGCCACGCAGACTCCTGTCAGGCCATGCTCCTTCAAAGTATTGATTTTGTTGGTTAGTGCAGTGACTCGAGGGAGTTCAAGGCTAGTCGGTTCTTCATGCCAAGAACCCTAGAACTCAGGGAGGTGACCTACGAATGGGGAAGGTCGTGTTCATGGTTTTCACAATAAAACCAGGTCATGTGCCATCCCTAGAGGGAAGATTTCATGGGGAGATTGACAAAACCATTGTTGGGGTGAGTCTGAATGCCAACACCACTGATAACCTTTTGATTGGCGGCACTGGGCCGGTATTTCATAAAGAAATAATTTTTGAATAAAGGAAAGTTTGGGGGAATTCCAAGGAAGGCCTCACAAAGGTGGACAAAGATGGTGATCTGGAGGATTGAGTTCGGGTTCAGATGAACTAACTCAATTTGGTAATATTGAAGGAGTCCCCGCAGGAAGTCATAGGCAGGAAGACCAAATCCACGCTGGAAGAAGAAAGAAAACACCACAATCTCATTTGTGTTGGGTGTTGGGATGTCTTCTCCAGCAGCAGAACGCCATTAGAGCACGGCACGATCCAGGAGAAAGCAATTTGCAACAAGTTTGTGAATTTTGTTCTCATCCGCAATGGATTGTTCAAAAAAGTGTGGGTGCGAGGCAACCATGGCGGGAGGAGAAAGGTTTGTGGCAAAGGATTGGAGTTGTGCAGTACTGCACTGATTGAGGAAGCACATAGGAGGTAGAGAGCACGATGAGGAAGAAATGGCGGTGGAGAAAGTGGCTAGATTTCTGAACTGGGTCCCCTTTATAATGAATGTGACAACGAAGGGGCACGCAACGGCTCACTAATTTGCACCAAGATTTTCGGATCAACAGTCAGATTTAGACCAACGGTAAAAAGAGTTTAATTCCATCAATTTTTTAGAGGAAACTATGACTATAATATGCAAAATCTCATCATGGATGCCCGGATCAAGAAAGACAAGAAAATGAGTCGGCATTCGAAGCAATAGCAAAATTTAACTCCCGAATCAATTCTTGGAGAGATTTGGTACGGGAGTCAGTGGCTACACCTAATAGGTGCACCTATCCACATTTTTCAAGAAACTTGGTGGACTCGATCAGAGCCAAATAGCACTCAACAAGTTGTTCCAAGTCAAATAGAGCACTCGGCAACTTCACCAAGACAGGAAGATTTGAATAATCAAGACTAAAGCTCGCTTGCCAAGCACTTGGGAGCTACTGACGAGGTTTGGTGCCATGGGTACCAAGTCTCCTGGATTCATCAGGGAGGAACAGGAGGGCCTACCAAGAGTTGGTCCACTCGGCCTAGAGACACAGGCCAGGAGGCCTATAACTGAGGCGGTTTAAAAGATAATTATTGAAAAATCTTGTAAATAAGGTAAGTAGAGATAGTCTCTGTCAAGTGTAATAATAACCGACTCAGATCTTTCTTGTAAACCCTATCCGCTTAGCCTATAAAAGGAGGGGTAGATGGGGTCTCGACCCAACGAATCATAATACAACCGACGCACACAAGACATAAGATTTTTATTCTCATGGAGGTCCAAACCTGTATAAACCCTCGTGACCCTTGTGTTCCATTCTTCTCTACATCCATGAGTACCCCTACTCTCAAATCTAATCAGAAATCACAACGGCAAGGGGCAACGTAGCCCCTGCACGTCACCCCCATGAGAGAAAGTTTAGCAACCAAGCAAAGCAAGTCAATACAGTGGCACCACAGAAAACTGTTCCAAGCTCATGTCACATCAGGACCCGGGTGCCAAGATGACTACCGGGCAGCCTTCTCCAAACCTCGAAGATGATATTTTTAGTCCGGGGCCCCGTATGTCATTTAACTCAATCTAATTTATAAGAGAATTTTACCATAGTTAGGGGACCCCAGGACGGCCTATAAAAGAAGCCACTACCCTTAGGTAGCGACACGAGATCCATACCCCCTTCACACGTGAACTAGTCAAGCGCTCTGCTCACCCTTTGTAACACCGGTTTTCATTAATATCAACCCGCTGGATGTTGGGCTGTTACCTCCACGGAGATGCTTGAACCAGGATACATCAGTGTGTTCTTCGTTCGTGAGACCATCTCGGATTTGGAAACGCACAATTTTGTAGACCCTATTATTTGTCGATGCAGAAACACTAACAAGGAACCTGATACACATGACACGTACGCGTCCATGATAGGTCATACACGACAACCTTTCACACTGATGCAACATAGTTGGATGGATCCTACTGCTCCTGAGAAAAAGGTCCCCCTTCACAATCCCTAGCATACCGGCTGAGCGATCCTCAAGTCCCGCCCCAGATTTTCTCCCCTAACAGTCATTGAAGCAGTAGGCTAAGGTCAATCATCTGTTGACAAATACGCTACGTCAGTTTACTGAGTGCATGCCTCCAGTATGTGATCAGTACATTCAATACTTGCCCTAGGGGGAAACTACAACTCAGTCCTTAATCCATATAGATAGGGCTGCCAAATTGAAAGTCGCGGCTTATCACATCACTCTCCCTGCCCTTCACATGTCTTTTGACCCTCCACTTTCTCCTAGTTGCCCCATCCAGTCTCCAACAATGTCAAGTGATAATCAACCTCAACAATAGATGTTAAATAGTGACCTAGAAGAGTTAGACGGGTCTTCTCACCACTCGGCTTCTATCGAATACTATGACTACGTCTAGCAGTGCTAACAACATATAGCTAATAATAGGGTAATCAAGGATTTTTTTTTGTGAGATGTTACACAATACAAACGCAAATACTCATACACGTATGAGTACTCACTCCTATGAATATGCGCAGACACACCCTACACCTATAAGCAACTCTGAAAGACTGGATCAGCTTGATCTTGAGATTCACGAAGTCAGTCAAAAAGTGCATCACTATCGACTGAGACGTCGTCTACCACTGAAAGAATGATTAGTCGTAAATATACAACACTTACATCAAATCTGGGATTTGAGCATGGATGGATTGGTTCCACCACAATCATAATACAGTTAGGATATCATTTAACTCTTATAAACTTAATGCATAATAAAATTATATTAAAAATATTTAGTAAAATTAAAATCAAGGATAATTAATGGAATGCACCTAGGCTTACCTTGAAGGTTATTGATTTCCTCGATTGGTGCTCGCTCCACTGGCGGCTCATGTTCCGGCTCTGCGTTATCAGGTTCGTAGGTGGCCGGCGGAGCAGTGGCAGCACAAGCTCATGAATAGTGACTAGGTGTAGCTTCTCTTGCTCCTTAAACTTCACCTCGACCTGGAAGGAGGTGCGGGCACTACAACAAAATCGCTTAACTGGCCGACAAAGTTAGCCTCTCCCGTCAAGAAAACGCTATGTTTCCTTCGACGAAAGATAAGTACCTTTCATCAGCTAGATCGGACCAATGGAAATTCTGGGCTCGCACAATAACTTATGTCAGCTAGTCCGGACAACATAAGTTATTGACTGGGCTGGCCGACGGAACTTAGCCTAACAGTAACTTCATACGGCTGACCCTAGTTTTTTTTTTTTGCCTTTTTCTGTCACATTACACAAAATTAAGTCACATTCAAATAAGTCATTCACAAAGTCACATTCACATTGAAATATCCAAAATAAAGCACAACACATCGTATATAGGTCACAAGTTACATTCACAACCCAACGTATATTTCACATTCTAATTAACATTGAAATATCCAAAATAAAACATAAGTCGCAATCTAATTTCCCTCACTTGGCTGGTTGGAATTCTGGGCACTGCCTCTCGGAGTAGTGGTGTGCATCTCATTCAGATTTGAACTTGATCCTCCGTCGAGTACAGAATATCTGAAGAAATATATAAATGTGGAGAAACATTATCAATAACCATCAACAATGTATCTGTCAAATTCAAACTGAAGGTGAAGGGTGTATATGTGCATATAACTATTCTTGTACATTCATATAGATCATTACATTTTAGTCATCAGCAAGAGAATTTTGTTATACTTATTAGCAAGAGCAGAATGGTAAATACAGTAACAGTAATAATTTTCATCATTGGAACATTAGTCCACAGTTACACTTCACCATACTGTAGATGAATATCTGACTGGTCACTCAGAACAGATCAGAAGAATAAGATAATTATACACTAATCTAATCTTATCGGGAATAAAGTTACTGACAAGCTAACTCAAGTAACCCTCCAAGTTCTCATTCATGTCAAATAGGCATTAAAATACCAAGAAATTTTTTATGTAAGGACCATAGCCAGAATTCGGGATTAAAACAAAGTAACATGCTCAACCACATTTCAGGATTAAAACAAAGTAACTTTAGCAAGGATCTAACAAAATAGGGCATTTTTTGTTACATCCAGTAGTTTAGTTCTAATGCAACAAATGAGTCTGATATAAGTGTGCACCTATTTGTCCATGTATGATATATCTGTTTTTATACTAAATTATTTAGCGTCTGCACTTTTTTTTGTTTGTTTGGGTTCTAACTATAAATTGTTGCCAACTCAGGCTATGGATCATCTCCCCCAGGCAAAAGATGTCACATATTTAGAAAATATTTTGGAGACAGCAAGGTAAGGATTTGACTCATGCAATGGCCAACTTATCACTTATATTTATTGTTCCGTTTTTAAAAAAGACTGGGCTAGTTTGGTTGTCACCCGGAGAAATCCGCTAGTTTGGATAGTGTACCAACCACCACTGTTTCTCCTTCAGGTTCATATGATCAAGTAGGCTGATCGGTATTTAAGGAGATCACCCTATTTCATAAATACAGATTTGAGAGCACCACTTTTTGCAGAACTACATCAAGTTGAATTATCCATCAATCTATCTAATATTTACACATTTGCTCAGATATTCATGGATTCTTTTACATGTTTGCCTATAGGCTGTACTAATATAGCATTCAGGATCTGTACTAATCTAACATTCAGGATCTTATACTTACAGTAACCATAAGAATTTCTAAACCATGCTTGTAGGTGGCCAACATAAGCAAAATAAAGGTCACAGTGACTTGGACGCTACTCATTACTCAACAGAAAAATCAGAAAATGCACAAACATACAAGAACAGTCTATTCCTTTGTTAGATATCCTCATCTTACACACTTAGCTACTTATATCACATCAGCCAAATGAAATACAAACAGATAAGAGAGTGAATATACCTGAGCTGTAGGAGGAGAATCAAATGGAGATGGTGGTGGAGGTCAAAAATGTGATACGTCAAGTCCTTGCTGCTGTGCTAATTGCATTTTTTTTACTGGTACATGTCTTTCAGCATCTTATGATTCATAGGAAGGACATCGTTGATTAGGTTCATGAGCTCCTTGTAACAATTATTTGATAATGTGAACTTTAACTTAATGGCCATAAAACGGGTCACGAAAACGAGGACGCTTACTCTCGTGTGTTCATGCAACAATTCTTCTGAAGCTCTAAGAATATCAAAAAACTTTTAAACCTCCGGTGTAGGAGGATCCTTAGGGCTTGTTTGAAACTCCGATCGTATAGCATCAATCATCTCATCTATCCTATCATCACCTGTCCTATCATTCTCTTCCACTACTGATGCAATATGACGAATTGACTCGTCGTGGTGCACCCACACCTCATAGCCTGGCAAGAAACTGAACTTGCAAAGGTTCAGTGTCACCTTTCTCTTGTCGTGCCAAACAGAATTTCTACATTTGCTGCATGGGCACACCTCACGCCACCATTGTTTGACAAAGAGAATGCATGATCGATAAATTCTTGAGTCTTGGTCATCCACTCCTTCGAGTGAGCGCCACTTTTATTCCAACCAACATACATCCACCGACGATCCTCAGTCATTCTAGAGTCATAACATAAATTCAACCAACATGGATCATAAGTATCACATGTTTCTATATACCATGGGTCTATATCTATAAGAAAAGATATATCCTAAACCCACCCAAGAGTGGTCGACAGAGCATGGATTTATAACAAGACTACAGAGACCAAACGAAATTTCGGTAGCATAACCCCGTTATTCTCCAATTGCACGTCTGACAATGGTATAATAGAGAACAGCATGATTATGACATCAAATACTCATTCGGACTCGTAGCTTGTCACAAATACCACACTTTGTCGCCTAATCTAAGGCTGTCTAAAAAAGGAAAAAATCTGAACTTGCACATCTCACATGCATGGCACATGTGAGGCATCTTGGTCGGTTTTGTTACACTACCAACATTTTTAACAAAACATTGCATATGAAAATAAGAACATTGCATACAGAAGTAGATTACTAGTCACCCTAATGAGGAGTTAAACAAGTTTAAAGATCAAGAAGCTATTAAATTAGATGGCACACATTTCTATAACTCACTTTGAGTTCAACAGCTGATGGCAGGTGTTCTTGTTCCTATAACTCAAGCTCTAGCTCTTTGATCTGTTGAAAGGAAAGGAAAGAAAAATAAAATTCAATACAAATGACAAATTGTTGCTTCCTAAGATGCCTAAGTAATTCGCCAAGCACTACAACAAATCTGAGCACCACAAGTCTGTAAAACTATCCAATGTATTTCGCTCTAATCTGAGCGCCACAAATCCTCAGCCTTGATTGATTGCCACAGGGATAGTTTGGTTCAATTTCACAGGAGTAGCAAGAACTAAAACGAAAAAACTGCATAATCTGGATAATATGACAAACAGGGTACCTCTTATCCACGTTTAGTCAAACACTATTTTGATGTATTTTGTTATATGTACTCCTGAAGGTTTAGGAAAAACTTGGTCGTCACTGGAGAATACTACCTTGAATTATGTACTATCCAAACTGTACGAATATAATTAGCATATCAAATTTTGTTGCTTCAAAGTACAGGCATGAAGGTTCAGTGTGAAAGATAATAAACGAATTGCCATGAGCTGCTCGAACAAACACCAATAGCTAATACGCCAGTGGAAAATACCAACAAACTGGTATTTCGCTTCTGCAAACACGCGGCAAACAATCAAGGCGGCACAAATGACTCTACCATTTCCAAGCGTCGATACGCAACGGATACGAGCTGCGCACGAACCCTAGATCCCACGAGCAGAGCACGTCAGCGACTCGAGGACACGGCAATCCGCGTTGACGAGACCCAGACCAGAGACGCGTCCAGCGAGGAGATGAAGAGGGCAAGGGAGGAACGGGTCGCACCACCACCACCAGGACTCCTGACGACGAGGCCGAGAACGGAGGCGCGGGCGGCGGGTCTCGACCTTAACCCCCCCCCCCCCCCTCCCCTACAGTGAACTGGTCGAGCCTCGCGCCGCTGCGCCGGTAGGAGAAGGCGCGGGGGTTGGGCGGGTTTCACAGCTCCGGCAGCACGAGCGCGTGGACGATGGTGGTGGACTCCTCGAAGAAGAGTGGAGGCGCGGAGGTGGCGGCGGCTTGTGGATTTGGGAGGTGGTGGCGGGTGTGGATTCGATTTGGGAAGCTAGGGTCCGATTGGTAGTCTGGCCAGCCTAGTATGTAGTGAGACAGTCTCAAATACATGCCACACAATGAGGTTTGTTTGATTTGTTGCATGTGATAAGTCAATGTTGACAAGTAATGGTGTTTGATTGACTGTATCTTAATAAAGATGAGATAAAAATAAAAAATAAAAACATATTATTAAAAATCTATATGGCAATCTAGTTTTATTTAGAAAAATGTCAAGAACAAAATGATGAAATCTATTTATTAATTAGATATGTTAATGCATTAATTAAGAGATATAGCTAAAAATCAAAATAATAGTGCCTTGATCAGCATGCACCGTTCCTTCATGCGGCAGGCCAGACTAGATGGTGTAGGGAACCAATCACAAGATCGATGCATGCATTGAGCTGGACTTGGTGCAGCCAACCAAGCACGTCCTTATTGAAACTCAGTCGATAAAAGTTAGATATCTTTCTCAGCTCAGACGTAAGTTAATGATATCTTTCATCGGCTAATTTAAGTCATCGAAAGTTATTTTTCTTTTGTCGACTTTAGGAAAAGTGACGAAAATTAATTAAGTCATGGAAAAGCTCCATTTTCTTGTAGTGGGAGGTGGTTCAGACCAGTATGTTGATGACGAGGTGGCGGTGATGGCAGATGACAGGCGCGTGGTGAAGCTTCTCCGGTCGCCGACTATGAAGGAGAAGGGATCAGGTGGTTGCGCGATACGATAGAGCTACTCTAGGAGGAAGAAGAGAGTGAAGGGATTCATGTTCTCTGACTTCGAAGTGATTTTGAATCACTGACAGATGGGTCTGAAGAGCTATGATCCCACATGTTAGTGATAGAAGTCCCTGAATTTGAAGTAAGAGAAACCTCATCCAGAGTGAAGAGCTCACTGGAGACGGTGAATTCATCAGCGAGGGAGTCAGATAGACACTATTCATGATGGCGGGAAATTTTAAAATCCTTCCAATCTCACTAGGATATGGCAATGAGGTCTTCACGGCGAGTCAGAGGGGACCAGCGCACAACCTTTTTGTGTCTTGGTCGGTGTGGGGACGCGACGACAATGGCTGACACTGAAGCTCGTTTTGGCAGCAATGATAGAAGAGAAAAAGGGAGCTATGTGCTTTCGTTTTGACCGAGTAAAAGAAATGAAATGTGTTGTCCACGAGGCAAGAAGTAAGTGGGCGATGCTCAAGTGCACTTCCGCACGCGCTGCGGCAGCGAACACGGGTAGTGGCGTGCAGCTACAGCGGCGGCAATGACGCATCGATGGTAGTGACTTGCCCACACTTGAGCATGCATGCACGCTTGAGTGAAGCGGCACAATAGCGGCAGCAGCGTCAAGTCGATGTCAAACAGCGGAGGCAGCGGCAGTAGCGCACAGGAGGCGGTCGCAGCAGGGGAGCAGTGTATGCGTACTCGCTTTGTCGATCGGTCGGCTGACATGCGGGCCCGGTCAAAAATTTAAATTTAACTTTAAAGGAAGTTTCTACAGTCTTGTTTTCCTCCAAACACTACCCTCCAATGCTACAAAAATTTGAATAAAAATATAATACCACATGATTTGAAATGATGAACAACTTTTGTTATTGTAACTTTTTCAGATTCGATTTCAAATTTGAATTAAAATTCAGGACAAACAAAAACTGTTTAAACCTTCTATGATTAAATTAAAATATCGAGGTTTTGAAAAAATATGAAACTTACTCCAAAAATCTCTTGTTACACCTAGTTGCCATTAAAAATATTTCTAGGCTATGTTCTTATTGAGATTTTTGAAATTTCTTTAGAAGCTCTTATTTGAATTGATTTATCGTTAATTTGAATTTGTTAATACTGTTTCAATTTGGTGATTTGATTAGCCTTGTATTAGAATCCAATTACAGATTAACAACAGTAATTAGGGTTTTTCTTAACACTGACTCCAGCAGTGCAGTCGCTGTACTTCTGCTCTTCTTAAAAAGTGGACCGGTGCGTTCACTAGAAAATGGGCACGATAATAACTACTTCCTTCATCTTTAAATATTTATCATCTTTAATTTTTTAACTAATTTTAATCATTCGTTTTTAAAAAATAAATTATAAAAAATTAAATATATTCTTAAACTATATATTTAATTTTTTTATAACTTTAATTTTTTTTAATAAGACAAAATGTCAAATTTAATTAAAAAGTCAGACACAAACACATTTAGGAATAAAGGGAGTATCTGAGTTAGTCCGGATGATGGGTGTCAGCCATACACAGCAGGCAACAGTGCAATCATCGTCCGCAATCCACACGGATAACAATCTAAAGATCCTTTCGGTACAAAAGGAGCAACATATCGCAAACTGCAAAAATTCTGCAACACTCAATTTTGATTCCCTGCATATTATATTCTGTCTACAAAGAACCGCAGCCCTCAAGACACAACTTATTAAGTATTGGAGGAAAAACAATGTATTTTTAACCTGAACCTTACCTTGTAAAAACGGAATAACTCAGCATCAAAAGTGCTCAAAACCAAGAAAGTTTCTCCTCGCTAAGTTCTGTTCTATCTGAATAAATAAGGTAACCCCACTCTAAAATGTTCTCATCTATATAACTACCGGCAGAGACTCCCACTTGGGGTGCCCAAAACTTAATAGCCGACCGGATTGTTGTCCCAACAGACTTCTGCCCTCTACCGACGGCCTCCAGGTTTCCTGCCAGCTGGAGCTTGCTCCTCTTCATCAGATTCGACATCTCCATACTGCCAGATCCGCAGCCTTTCCTTCTTCGCTTTGTCCTGGAATTGCTCCAGGTTCTGGAGAGCCGTCTTCCTCTCCCTAGTGTCCCATCTCTTACATCTTTCAAGCCGAGCAAGCCCTTCCTGTACATC
>VSTD030002008.1:0-12304 GCA_008808055.3 Sporobolus alterniflorus | reverse complement strand
TTGCAGTCTTGGTCGGTGCCATCATTGTTACATGGATTTGGTCTGAGAAAAAAGAGTTGAGAGACAAGTGGAGGTGAGGGAGGTCTCAGCATTCTGATGTCGATGAAATTTTGGGCCCTGGTCAGGTTCTTTTTCCTCTTGGTTTATAGGCTAGGGTTCGTTTCAGTTTTGGCTAGACCTTTATTTATGTAACCATTTGATAACAAGGCATATGAGCTGAATTTACACAGTGCTTTAGTCTTATAGGAAAGGCGCTTGTTCCATCAAAAATTCTGCACTTGACATTAAGAATCTGCATAGCCTGGAGGGTGGAAATGAGTCTATTGTAATTTGTAACATGACCAAACTTTGTAGTTGAACGTTAGTTATTGTGGTTGATAGTGGTTCGGTTGCTGTTTGAAGCCCTTTCCAATAATTGAACCGTTCCTGATAGAAATCACATTGCTCTTCCCATGTTGCCACTGTTTCTGTGTGATAGCTGGGCTAGAACTAGAAGACGCTGCATGCTGTGGTTGGTGCCACGCTTGATTCTGCAAAAGGCACGCCTTAGTTCTCAAGGTGCTGTAGCGACCACTGTAGAAGGAATGACGTTTGCTATTTCATATGGGACGTTCTTTCGTGTTTGTGAATGCTATGCTCAATACGGAACGAAAATTCAGGTATCTCTGTTCCCGTATTTGGCCTATCAGTGTCCCGGGTAAGCAGGTTAGGATCCCATGTAAATATCGTCTCGCAACGAACCTACCCCCTCTGTAATGTTTTGACGTTTTAGGAGTTAGCACAGGAATTAAGGAAGGGTGTGAAAGTAGACTGTATGTAAAATGTGAAGAAGTAAAAGAGGAGAGATAGAGATATAATTATATTGAAAATTGAGGAAGACAATTATTTATGAATAAAATTTAAATTTTAGAAAGACAATCTTTTATAGATGAAGAGACTAAATTTGAAATAGCCTTTCGGATTGACCATCCTACCTGTATCACTTTCACCGGAGCACCGACTGAGTTGCTCTCAGTGTCACCGGAGGAGGCCCAGCACATGGTGGCAGGGTTTGGATGTGAGATGTCTGCCATGATGGCTTTTTCCGGGCGAAGGATTTGCCAGTCAGTAGATGGTGGAAGTCTGACTTCTCACTTCTCAGCTCGTGCAGCAGGTGTCATCACGCCTGGGTGTCATGTCGGGTCCTTTTGCTCATGCGCCGAAGAAACTCGTGGAGAGGCTATTTGTGCTTATCGCGAAAGACGGAGGAACCCTACTTATGTTTTTTCTTCCTGACCAAGTTAATAATTATTCTCTGCGTCGTCTTTTGCTTTGGCTGGATCAGCTGAGCTTTTTTTTTAGATAATGGCTGGATCAGCTGAGCTAGATAGACCCTCTAGCTAGGTTCTCTGCATCAGCTGAAGGCTCCAAGTGCCTCAGGTGCCAAAGCGTCTGTACGATGTGAAGCCTACTTTTTACCTGAAAACAATTCTACTCTAGATTCGTGTAGTAATACAGACTGGATCCCTCACTACTTGTTCGTATTACACGCTCACGGTGACGACGACAATGTGCATGGGGCGCTGGCATGCCGTTTTGTGGTTCAAATTTTGTTGCTTGTCAATCAACTGCAGAACCGTCCCCTTTTGTTGCATTTATGCTCAGTTGTTTTCAGCTGCCTCTTCTTTTTTTTTGGTCAGTGCGTTCCTCTGCAAACGAACTGCAAACACACTGTCTAGCTGATCTGATGAGACGGTCTGCTAATATTCAAGTCACGTCGCAATAATTTTGGGTTGCATTTACCCACCTTTTTTTACGTTTTCATCTACTAATTAAAACTCTTCCGAAACTGATTCCGTGAACGTGAAACATGTTTAGAATGGCTTTAATTTTTTTCTGAGAGGGAAACCAGGTTTCTATGTTTTGGAGTAACATCTTTTAGCCCTCGTTCGGTTATTCCCATACCCCGGTCCGGATTGAGGGGCAATGAGGTAGATTAATTCTTTTGCAAGTTACTGAGATTAATTCATCTTCATTCCACCTCAATCCTCCTCAAATTTAGAATAACGGAACAAGGCCTTAATTGTTCCAAGCTAGAGCACGGACTATCCATTGCTTAAACATGTGTCCACTTATTAATTGATAGGAAATTATCTGCTGCTAGATGCCCTACCGACATTTTGCTGCTGGCAGTGGTTAGGCATGCCGCAAACACAAGGTCTGTTCCTTTCATACAGAGCATGCGACTGTTAACACCAGTCCCAGCGTTGCTGTGTGAACAAATTAAACTTGTGCTGAATTGTCTGAAAAGACATAACTAACTAGTTGATAACCACACACGGCGGAATTTTAAAATATCTCTAAGATCGAATTTTATTCAGAATTAGGGATTGGAATATAATTCCACAAAAAGTCAAGGGTGTTGGTGTAGAATTCTGAGATTTTTTTTTCTGAAATTTGGATTTATTTTCATATAAGAAATGACGTGGACCAGGTGCAGGGATGGTAAACTGTGACTGATATTTGATTCACGGTGGAACTGCGACAGTAAGAACTCACCAGAGTTTGAGTGCATGGTGGCTATGATACACGAGAGCTTGTCGTGGATGCTTGGGAAGGAACAGGGGCTCTCCAAGGACTTCACAGGTCGTACCTCGGGGCGACGGATGCAGTCAGGCGGCGATGAGTGATAGCGGCGGTGACTTGAGCTCCGGCAAAAGCAAGTTCTTACGTAAGAGAAATCCAAAGGAAGATGGGGAATGGATTCGACAGTGGATTATGAAGCTCTCGGCGCCTTTTATAGGGCGGAGGAGGGAGGGGTGATGGTACCGTGGAGGAGAAGCAGTCGATGGTGAGTGGACTTATTCAATGCTTCTATTTCAGAGGGAAGAGAGGAAGGGGCAACACCTGTTTTGAAAGGAGAAAGGAGCATATGAGGCGACTCTTGATTCCAGTGTAGAGGGGCAATTGGAGGATGTAGCGGCACGGCAGTGTGCGGCGGCGGCCGGAGTCGGGCGGCGTCTGGATTGACCCGAGGTGGTAGACAACCAGTCAGGTTAGTTAGACTGAAAGTCTGTTTGGGTTGGATACTGTTGTGGAGATCAAACATGCTACCAAAATAGAATGGGTTGGAAAAAAAGAGATTTTTGGATCAAAAGAAAATTGTGAAGAATAATTTGGACTGCTGCAGTTTAAATAAAAAATAAACTTTTGAATTAAAAATCAAGGAGATTAGTATCAAACCAACATTTGAAATCTTTTCAAAAATGACATTTTAAGATTTAGTTGAAAAGATTCAAAATTTAAAGGTGAAAATGGAATTCAAAATATATTGCAAATATATAACAAATTTAGTTGATTTAAAATTTCTTAAAAAATTATGCAAGTGGGATATTGTTTTTTCATCTCATCACGTAGAACACAACAGTGAAAATAAAATCTAAAATAGATATCATATGAATGAGATTAATTATTTTAAAAAATTTTACTATACAAAATTATGTTGCATAATGCAGTGTGATTTGAGAATTGATGGATGATATGATAGTTAGAAATTAATGAATAATATGGGCATCTTGTATATCAAGAAAAATGAATTTAATTAGGTCATAGAAATATAGATATAGAGGATATCACACATAATAGGATAGAACTAATATTTCAGTTCTGGTTAATGGCCTATATATCTTGACCCTTTTGTCTTAGCTGCCTATTGGTAGGCTGTCTGACATATAGATTTGGCTGTGAAAATTGGCAGTACGCACGCACCACTCACTGAAAATTTGGGAGGTGAAATGTATGACTACGGTTCCAGCGGGAAGCAATACGCATGTAGAACGGTGGACGGCGGTTCCTCCAATTATAAGTGTTTTTCTGTTTCTTAACAAATACTTCCTTCATTTTTCATTATCATTCTTAATTTTTTAAGTTATGTTTAACCATTCATCTTATTTAAAATTTTAAATAAGATAAATAATCAAACGTAATTTAAAAAATCAATGACAATAAAAAAAATAAAGACCACGGGTACATGCCTACCTACCACGCTAAATATAGATGAGCAAGTCTTTTATTTACCTTCTGACATCCCGGCCATATATACACTGGTGTATCCCTCTGCAAGGGCAAGGCAAAGGGTTGCCGGCGCCGGTCTACAACGTACCCCAACGCCTTTTTTCCCCCACACCACCACCGCTTCCGTTCCCATCTCCATCGACTGCAGGTACAAATAGAACCTAAGTACAACAAAACTGCAGTTGGCACCGTACGTCTACCGGACAAATACTGCAGCGCCTTTCCATATTTTAATGGGAAGAAGGAAGACATGGACGACGAGCAGCAAGGTACTGAAAAGTGCACGCTCTTGTGCTTCAAAACTGCTTCTCCTAGAAGCATGCCGTACCGTCTTGTTCGAACAAAAAGCAGCAGCATTCCCCCTTTTATTACCGCTGCATGCCGTGGCAAAAAGTAATCGTCTTCATACGCCCACAACTGCTTTAATTTAATTTAAGCCAGCATGATCTCGTTTCCATACGGAAGAAATCAACGACGATATAGATTCTACGTTGGCACACGCTTTTTTCATATACTACTCAAATTGCTCTCCCAACGCTGCTGCCAATATTAAAACCAACTTGATTCTCCGTATTACCTCGTGTCTAAACTGCATGTTCCTGTAATACGTACGATCGATCAGCTTCTCCAAGAGTTTTCTTTCCAAAAGCTACGACAGAAGAAGAAAAACACAAGGAACTGCATCCACACCATCTACTATTCGTAGATCGAGTGCCGCGCGCCCCGGACAACAATTAAGAAAGGTGTGAATCCTAGCTAGTAGACGTTTTTGGATCAGTATAATAGGAACTAGTTGACAACACCATGTGATGCTGTGGAATATAAAAAATAAAGACTAAATAGTAAAAAAAACAGAAATTTTGATGACCTTTTGTAAATATAGAGAAGCTTGGGGGTCTCTGTGTAAAATGATAAGGATACAAATCTAATTTGGATAAAGCACAAGAGTTAAAATGTAAAACTGAGGGGTTTAATTCTAAGTTTAATTAAAACTCGGAGGCTTTAGTTTAAATCTGGCTATTGGGCCTCGACTGAGCTGATTGAGTTTTGATGTGGCATGTGCTGATTAGTTGCTGATGTGGTCAATGCCAAAAGAGTTGACATAAATGATTCGAAGTGAGTTATCCTTATATAAGTATAGAGGATATATTTTCCTCGATATTTTTAAATTATTTTTCAATGGAGAAATGTAATGTGGGATGATATGATTTTCTTGAATTTTTAGATTTTTTTCAATTGAGAAATGTGGCTTCTTGATTTTTTAGAATTATTTTTCAATAGAGAAATGTGATGTGGCATGAGGTAATTTTCTTGATTTTTAGGATTATTTTTCAATAGAGAAATGTGACGTGACATGCTATTTGAATTTTTAGAGTTATTTTTCATTGGAGAAAGGTGACGTGGCAATTTTCTTGAATTTTTATAACTATTTTTCAATGGAGAAAGATGACATGGCATAAAGTGATGTAGCATGATGCTTAAAATTTCAAAAATATTTTTCAATAGAGAAAGATGACATGACAAGATATGATGTGGCATACTTGCATGTTGAAAGAATTAAAATTAATGACTTGTAGTGAGTCATAGAAATATAAGTGTTGGTGTTTTCTACACCGATAAACTATGGGGGTGGTCAAGATCGTGCGTTTCAGTTCTGAAATGGTTTCTTGCGAACTATAAAGCACACTATGATCTATCCTGATTCATACCCCTCCTCGAAGGTAATAGCGTTACGTCCAGTGGTTTGATATTAAAGATGAACAAATGTTACAAAGGGGTGAGAAGAGAGCTCGAGAAGTTCACGTGGTAAAAGGGGGAAATAGATCTCGTACCCCCTGCCTGAAGGGTAGTGAGTCTTTTATAGACCGCTCGGGGGTCCGCTAACTGTGGTTCAATCACTTTACAATTATGGTTAAGTTACAAGACCAGTGGGGCCTAAAGACGGTTGGATGGGGCTTCTCGGATGTTCTTCTTGGCTCCCGGGCGTTAAGGTGGAGGGTGCCCAGGATGGTTCTTGGTGTTACCATGCCTGACGATGCTTTACTTGATTGCTAAGCCTTCCCACGTGGGCGTCGATGTGGACAGGCTAGTCTGCTCCCTGCACCATCCTACCACCTGTGGATGGCAGACAAGGGACTATGCTGCCTGGCAGGCATTGGGTGGTGGCTCCTTTCCGGGGGTGTGAAGCATCGGGGTCTAGATATTTGACATGCTGTTTATCGTTCAGGTACCTATGAGACTGAATCATACTTGGTGAAGCTCGCCTTTACCAGGGCGTGCTTATCCGACGTCAGATTTATCGTGATGATTATGCGTGTACCCTTGGTAGAGTCACTATGTCAGGTGGTGATGGGATGGATTCCTACTCAAGTACATATTGCCAGGTGCGCTTGGGGCCAGTGGTCATGTCCTGTCGTACCAGGCAGTAAATACCACCGCTTCCCGAGGCCCTGGTGCCTGGTAAAATCTATGCAATGCTGAAAGCTCCTAGGTGGAGCGACTAGATGCACAGGCCTGTCCCGAGTTGGGGAGGAAGACGGGTCGAGCTAATAGGTGGCAAAATCCTGCCTGCCCACATCTACCGTGATGAGGAAAAGAGATGGTGCAGATTGCTCTCGGGTTCAATTCTTTTTTGGTTCGTGGTCCCTCCCCTCCAGCCAGGAGCGGTGGGGTCATATCCGATATGGGATGTATGGTTCTCCAACCATTTGCTGCTGGAGGGAACCGGTCGTATCTAGAATTTTAGGTCGTAATGGGCGGCATGTGGTAGCCCCTGAACCTTCTGTCGAGCGGGTGACCAGAGCTGGTCACTCAATGGTAGGCATAATAGATACTCATATGTTACTATGGGTGCCATCACAGGATTCGGTGGTGAGGCTGTGGGACTAAAGCCTCCACTGTCACGACTCGGAATCCTGCGGTGGTACCCACCGTGTAGACCCCGAGGCTTTGTCCAAGCTAGAAGCTCAGGCGGAGACTAAGTTTCATATGTATTGCTTTGTTTTGCACTGACGACATAATGAAGCCCCATGGTACCGTCCGGGTTGTCAGAAAGTGACACAACTTCCACGTCGACCCCGTCCTCAGGTGTTTAGATGACCTGGAGGGGCTGAACAACAGGTACTTGCCTAGCGGGCATGGTCCCCAAGTTCACGAGCTGGCCAACGGTCTGAGACTGGGCACCGTAGTGCCGAGGTAGGATCTGAGTGGAGCCTATGTCACCATTCGAAGGTGAGAGCCAGCCAGGGCAAGCGCCTCTCCATAGGATCAAACAGGGCTAATGCCCACCCCCCATCAAATCCTGGCCAAGTGGTTTCAAGCATCTTTCCCTGGTAATCCCTAGTGAGAAAACCCAGGTGGCTAGGTGCCAGCCAACATGGAAAGGCGTGAACGAAACCTCCCGACCATGACTCAGATACAAAGCTTGAGGGCCCCATGTCCCCTCGATGGGGCCTCAAAAAGTTCCAGTTGCTAGCCACCCCTTGTGTCACTTTGGTCCTTGCTTTGTTTGCTCTGGGTGGCTCTGACCCGACTGGCGGGTTTCACCATAGAACCCTGAGTGTTGGTAGGCCCCACGACAATCGTGGGGCCCATTTTGGATATGGTTGTCGTATCCCACGTTGTAGAGGGTGCGTCATACAAGGAGTTTGGGTGGCGCGTAAACTTGTGTTTACTGCGCCTTTTTACAACACCTGCAAGGGTCTGCCGCTTTGACTTCTCAGTTGCTACACCATGGGGCTATAAAGCTGCCGGTCGCCCCTGCGTGCAACCTACGTCCTCTCGCACGATCTCCTATTGTCTTCCCGCTTCTTTCCCTATGCGACTAAAAAGAAAGAGAGATAGAGAAACATATGTAGAAATAGGGAGGAGTTGTTGAGCTTACAGGGTGTTGCCTTTCCATCCCTTCTGAACCATGGCGGAGTTGGGTTGGACCGCATCGGAGGTCACACAAGAGCACCTACAAAACCTCGTGAGTCAGGGGCATATGGCAGTGGGGGAGCTCGCATCTTCCTGTGTGCCCGAGGATCCCGCATCCCCTATTCAAGCGGGGGGATACATCATGGCATGCACGACATTCTATGAGTGGGGATTTGGTGTTCTAGCACACTGATTTCTCTGCTCTTTGCTGTAGCTCTATGGCTTAGAACTGCATCACTTGACCCCCTCGAGGATCTTACACATGGCGGTCTTTGTGATCCTGTGTGAGGCATACATGGGGATTGAACTATTTCTTTCGTGCCCGACTATAGCAAGGCTCGGGTGCGGAAGTGGTGGCTTTGGGTAGTGTGGACTTCTTCGTGAAGTTGATCTCTACTTCCACCTCTTGATATCTGGACTTCCAAATGGGGGGGAGCGGAAAGTATGGTTCTCTTTTAGGAACGACACCGACGCGCCGCTCCTCATATTCATGGGTAGCCACCCTGTCCCCCAACCCAACTGGGGGTACGACATGGCCCAAAGGGAACTCCATAGGCTATAACCACTATGTGAGGTCATCCTACAGTTGCTGCAAGGAGGGCTGATGGGCGCAGCCCTCCTTCAGACATTTTTCAGCCGTCGGGTCCAACCGCTCTATTGGTGAGGAATGACTGTGTGGATATATTCGGGGCCAAGTTGTCCCGACCATCCCTTCTCCATAGAGTTGGGCGATATGGAGATCAACACCCGGATCTGAGGGTTCCTTGCTCATGGGGCCGATTTGAATCTTGGCTCCGGCCCAACTCCTTCAAGGGAAGGGGTCAACAGCCCCTTGGTGAGTTCATTAGGACTCTCGTTCGGTTGCCTGTGCCGGTTTTTGCTTCTTACCATATGCGTGTTCCTATGCAGGAACTCAGGTATGCACACAACGCTCCACAGGGGGTCACCTTACCTGAGGATGTTGTGAGATGGGAGGCCAACCGTGTCTATAGCAAACGACTATGGGCACAGAGGCAAGGGAGATGGGACTGGAGCGCTGCCCGGGCGGCGGCAAGGGCACAGGGGGAGGAAACGCCCTCTAGGCTCGAGTCTTCGGGAGGGGATGATGAAGATGGAGAGGAGGGGAAGTGACTCCACCTCCCCATTCTTCACCGCCTAAGGACCTTCCCTCGCTTGGTGACATCTTCAGTCGACAAGTGGGAATCTCTGTCGGCTCACAATGGTCGAAACAGCCCCGGACGGAGACCAGGTCATCGACTGGCCCGCCGCCGCAACCTTGCCTTGCGCTGGTATCTCTTGACATGTAGGGTGTGAGTGTTGTGCCGGTAGTGACGGGGATGTCTCGCTTACTTGGAGGTTTTGTAGGTTCTGTTGTTCTTGTCGGCCATTTTAGTTGCCATGGCCACGATGGTGGGGCCGTCCTCGTCGGGTGTCGTCGATGTGGAGCCCTCAGCCAAGAAAGCCCGCCCTTGGTCCTTCTTGTCGGTGTCCTCTCGGTATGGCGCTGTCCGTCGATTCACCCCACTCCCATTTTTCTTGTTCCAGCTCTGACTTTAAAAGGTGGTGATGGGGTGATAGGAGTCATACCTCGTCAGCTCCGATCGTCCATCAGCCTACCGTGCGCCTGGTGACACCCCCGTACTTGCGCTTGGTGGCATTAGTGCTGTGGGGAACTCCGGTGTCGATGGAGTCAGCGCCAAAGGTGAGGGAGTCACCAGGTGCTGATGGCACGTCGCTAGGAGCCGTCAACATCGAAGTAGATAGGTCCAGCCCACGACCAAGTGATGATGCCGGGGGTTTGCTTTGGGATCGGGTGATGTGCGGTGCCGGCATCGGTGCTCCTAGGAGCGCTGCCCCGGGTGTCATGACCCTAGCCCTCGGGTCCTCAAGTGCTATGGGCCTGGGAGTGTTCGGGCGGCTCCTGCTGGGTTCCCCTAGCTTTTCACCTTCGCTTAACGATTGGAGGTAGGTGGAGGGCAATGTGGCATTCGTGTGCTCGCAGATCGCTGATGTAGAGAGGCTGTTGCATGAGAGATTGGCTTCAGTCGGCCGGGACATCCTGCATCTGATTTGGGTTAGTTTGAAGAAAGAGAGGAAAGTTTGCCTGTGTGCCTCCGGCTTCCTTCGAGTTCGCTTAGTACCTCCTGTCTTTGTTTTTGTAGCACCTGTGATGGGGTAGCGTGAACATGCCTGCATTGCGGGCAGAGGTGACCTAGGCATGGGAGGCCACCACCACTGCGGAGGCCGCCCATGTTGTAGTGGTACTTGCTGTGGAGACTTCTGCTTAGGAGGTTGTTGCGACATGGTAGTGCCGCGGCATGGGTCAAGGATGCGGAGGACTGAGCTGCCCTGATGGAGAGGGATGCTCGAGGGAAGGTGTCAAGAGTGGAGGCAGAGAGCGTCGTAGCGCTAGCCTCTACTCGTGAGGAGACAGAAAGCCTTGTCTGAAAGATTGCCCTGCTCGAGGGTGAACTTGCGAAGGTGCACCGGGCTTGGGAGGTGGCTGAGGAGACTACCCATGTCTTGTCCGATGCAGCGGCTGATGCCGAGCAACAGTGGGAGGGGTCTGAGATAGGGCGTCGGGAGCAGTTGAAGGAGCTCACTATTGGCTCTCATAGAGCATCGATTTCATATGCCAACATGTCGAGTAAATGTATGGAATAACCATGTATTCACCTTGTCTACTAACCTAGTTCCACGATTTTAGTGTTTATTTGATTTCAGGAACTTAGGAACAAAATTAGAGCATTTCAAGGGATGACAAAGTGAAGTTGACCAAATGTCAAAATCATCATCACCAGGGGGGTGTATTTGACAGGTGGACCAAGTGGGCAAGACCAAAGGCCGAGTGGGCCCAGGGGCCAGTCGACCGGCCCAGCTCCTTGGCTGGCCGGCCATGGTTTGAGGTGGTTTGGCCCACGGCTTGGTTGCCATGTGTCTACACGAGGAAGAGAAGCCCGAGTTGGTGGAGGTCACTTCACCCGGCCGGCCGGCCACCACCTGGTGCCAAACTGACCTCTCCAAGTCATTGTAGGTCCCATTCACCCCTATAAATACCTCCCTCACGGTGAAAGTCAAAACACCACACTCATTTTGTAGTTCTCCACTTGTAAATGTTCCAGTTTAGTACTAGTAGCATAGGAGAAGCCCTGTCAAGAGTCGAGAGTCGAGTCTTCGCTCAAGCTCCAGAAGTAGTCTCAGAGATTGGTGAGCTGTTGTATCTTTACCTTTCTTTATAGACTTTGAGTCCTAATTCTTATATGTTCTGTTCTTGTTTTGTCTTGAGCTTTGATGCGTGCATAGTTATTATCAATTGGTCTCTCTTGTTTGTTGTTATTGCTCTGTGGGTTATTTGTTCGACTCGGTAGATAACTCTCGCTTCTCGTAACTTGAGTGGTTTACCGACATTGGTATGTTTCCTCATATTTCATCAGCTGACGAGGAAACATTTGGCTTTACTCACGGACATGGTGTTCGGATTTAAATCCTTCAGTGAAGCTCCACGCCTTGCACAGAAGTGTGGTACCCACAGGAGTGACAGTCCTGTTAGGGCTTTGTAATCCACCACGCTGAGGTCATGGCGAGCTGACCAAACCTGGGTTGTTGTACCTCCTTGTGTGAATTCCTTGTTGTGATATAGTTAATTTGTCATTGCGGTCACGAAGCAGAGTAGGCAGTATAGCAGGTGATTTGGAATCTTGGGTAACGTGCTGTGATAGATAGAATTAGAATAGATCCTTAGGAGTTGACCCTCTTCTCGAATCTCCCCACTAGGTGGAACCTTAGCTTACCCGTAAAACCTGAAGTACTAATGTGTATGTCCGTTAACCTCAGTTAACATAACATCTGTATATCCTAGTAGTACATATTGGAGTTACTCCCCGTGTTAGTCTTAGATATGATAGAGAACCTTCCTCCATTGGGAAAATATAAATATGATACCTGGAGAATACTCCCAGTGAAGTGCTACATTGACAATTCCGTGCGCTTATGAAGCTGCATAGGAAGCGTCAATAGTTAGCTAAAACTGACAAAAGTTAGCTAACTTCCATGAGAACACTATAGGAATCTCTGAAACTTCCATCGGCTAGAGGCTGATGGAAGTCAATCCAAAGCCGATGGAAGTTACTTTATTTGATGGAGACCCGTGAGGGTTGAATCCCGATCTTTTAGTGGAGACGAAGGATAACTCGATTGGAGAAGAGAGTCGACGTTCACAACCCTACTACAACCGTCCAGGGATGCTACGCCTTAGTGACCGATACACCAACTCCCGTGGTCGATGTGATCTTGTGGAGCACAACAACCCAGCCATGAGGGCACCTGTCCTGCA
>VSTD030002007.1:0-12305 GCA_008808055.3 Sporobolus alterniflorus | reverse complement strand
ATCGCTACTGATTTTGAGGCCAAACCGGGAGAAACCGTCTGAGTGGTTTTGAGGCCAAATCAACTAACAAACCGTCCGAGTGGTTTTGAGGTCAAACCACTGACAAACCATCCCAGTGGTTTTGAGACCAAATCACTGACAAACCGTCGACCTTGGTTTTAATGCTCAACTAAGAAACCCATGCTCCTCATTTCCACGTGCACGGTGCAGACCACACACAGCATCACATGACCTCTCGATCATCCGGCCACCGAGTACCTGACCTGTGCAACCATCCCTGGTCCTTTGCACCAGGTCTCCTCCTGCTATAATCCTCATCGCTACCTGTCATGCCGCATCTGTCACCTACACACCACGAGACAAGCAAACACGATTCTCCAAATGAAGCAAAGGTAAAGGTAAAACCATCGAAATTGTCCTAAATTCAAATTCAAACAATCAAATCAAAGAACTGACCACTTTGTTTCTCAGCATATACCACAAACGAATCATAATCTTAAAAGCTTTGAATGCTCCACCATAAACTATAAAACAAAGTAAGCAATGTACTTTTTTCTTCTTATGGTTTCATCAAATGCTTAAAATTTAGAATTTCATATATAATGAGAGTGAACACTAACTTGCTATTTGTATCACTCCATATGATTTAACACCTTCATGACCACCTTCATCTAACCCTAACCAATTCACAAGGAATTCACTCTAACCTATTCACAAGGTTACTTGTAATAGTTCATGACTACCTTCATCTAACCATAACCAATAATCAATTCACAATCATTCACAAGGCATTCACTCTAATCAATTCGCAATCATTCACAAGGCATTCACTCTAATCATTTACAAGGCAGTCACTGTAATCATTCACAACCATTCATAGATTAGGAGGGGGCGCACCAGGGAGATAGATGGTGTGTCGATGGTGGGCTAGAGGTCAATGACGATGGCGGGCTTAAGGTCAACGATGCCAAGGGCATGCTTGAGGTCGATGATAGTAGCAGGCTTGAGGTCGATGTTGGTGTGCTCTGGGCTGGAGTCGAGGACTACTGCGAGCTCTGGGGGTGGGGTCAAGGACGGTTGTGGTGTGCTTATGGTCAATGGCTACGTGCTCTAGGCCGGGGTCGAGGACGGTGGCATCATTCTTGTGGTCGACAGCTGCATGCTCCGGACCGGGGGTCAAGGGGGGCGGTGCAAATTGGGGCTGGTGTCAAGGATGGAGGAGTGCTCAAGGAAAGTAGGCGGTGGTGGTGGTGTCCAGGCACAGAGATGATAATGGATGGAAGTTTTTGGAAATTTTGCTAAGTGTTGGGAGATAGCACGCGAGGCCTAAAATTTTAGGGCACATGCACCCAATCAAAGATGCACATCTATAACATGCATCTCCCTTTGCCTCAGATGGGAGACACACGTAATAAGAGCGTGCCCTGCATTTCATTTAAAAGGGTGATGAGCTTGTAGTGGCACCTCTCTCATTTGATCCAAAAGTGAGACGCACGACATACGTACGCGTCTCCTTTCATCTTGCGTCATCCAGCACCATTTCCATGTTTTGTACCACCTCACCTATTGTCCCTCATGTTCACCAATTTTTAAACACACGACATACAAATGTAATGTAAAACTCTAATAGCTTAGGCTCACCATTTTTCACTTCCTCTTCCATTTGGATACCATGGCATGGGTGCCCACATGTCACGTAGACGCAAGGGGGAGCAGGAAATGGTGAGAAGATTATGTTCAGGTATTCTTTTTGTGATCTTAACTAAAAGGGAAATGCGCATTGCATGGGCGTGTCTCCCTTCTCCTCAGATGCGAGACGCACATAGCTAGCGCATGTCTCCCTTCAACTTGCGTCCTCATGGTTTAGAAGTTTAGTCCCACCTCGCCTACTGAAACTCATGCTCACCAGCTTTTAAACACACAAAAGTCTAAGGGCTCTGAAGATCTCAAACAGCTTATGATCCACGTTGTGCTTCTTGTGTCGCACGTGTGTGCCTGTTGGGGCACATGCGACGTGTGTGTCCTAACATGCTCACTCGTGTGATGCAAGGAGTTATCTCGTGGAGTTTTTGTGCAATTAAGTAAAAGGGAGACGCACTCCACAGTACACGCGTCACCCTTTGCTTCAGATGCGAGACGCTCCTATGTAGTGCACATCTCCCTTCAACTTACGCCTACATAGTTTAGAAGTTTAGTCCCATCTCGCCTACCATCACTCCATCTGTTGCTTACCTTTAACTAGAAAAGCTTCACCATCACAAATAGTCTTATGTACTGAGCCACACGACCAAGATAGAATGACTTCTTATAGTCTTCGATCATCTTCTTGTACTTTGCAAGTTTGCCATTACTATACTGATCATTGTTGCCATGTCTCTCAACATTGCGTAGCATCTCCTCTATGTTATGCACCTGAAACTCGATGTCATCATTGGTCAACCCTAACATATCTGCCTCATTCACATCATCTTGCTCTTCTTCAACACCGGTAGGGACCTCACTCTCCCGATATGAATCCCTCATCTCTGCTTCATTAAGTCCTTCATCCCCATATTTATTCCAACATTAATAATCCTCTATGAATCCATGCTTGATCAAATGTGACCTCAACACATCATCTGTATGATATTTTTTTTTATTCTTGCAATGTTTGCAAGGACAACAAAGATTCCCTCTAACGTTGTCCAACATATCTCTCTTCGCAAAATCGATAAATGCACCTAACCCTTTGATATACTCATCTTTGTTCTGACAACATCTACATATAAAATAACAAATTATGTGTTGGATGAGATAGATCTAATGAGTTCATTCAAATTTTACTACAAGTGCTACAACATCTAACTCTAATTTAGAAAAAAGAGCTACATCAAAGAAATTATATTCCAATGATAGTCTGTGACACCCCTAGTGTCACTGTAGCAGCTACAGTACCTAAATAGTACCTTACCATATAATTGCAAGTTTGGTTTATATTATAAGTGTTGTGTGGTTTGAATTTCAAATTAACTCCTTTCGCTAATTTCAAATCAAGTCCTTTTACTCTTGTGTAGGAACTGCAAACTCTTGCATACAAGTGTGCCCAACTAAATTCACTTATGTGAAGATCATGTCAAGATAGAATTTTAGTGAAATTACCAGATTTTTCCCACAAGGTTTGAACCCCTTTAAAATTCATGGAAGATTCAAATTTGAACCTGTTCCAAAATTTGTAACATGAATTCTAGTGGGAATTTGAAGTCGACCCAATTGGGAACATTGTTTCAAATATACAAATCTAGCCTCATCCAAAGTTTAGTTATTTTAGGAACTAGGGAAGACTTTTGAATTTAATTTTGATGTTGGGAGGACATTTGAATAATGGAAAAACATTTAAACGGTGATTTGGGCCCGACCCATTTGCTACAGTGTCCGACTCGGTTTCAAGTTCAGACCACGCCCGGCGCCTTGCGACTACGGCGGCAACCATTTGCCGACGCCCACGGTTTCCACCGTAGTCCCACATGGGTAGGGGCTTATCCCCACGCATGCCAGGATAGAAGAAGTCCTCTCTAGTTTCACTTCTACCGCGACACTGTTGCCCCGCTTCGCCCACTCTCCGTCGTTGCCTTGTCCATCATCAACCATTGCTGTCACTGCTTCATGTGGCCGTCCAAGCTGAGGGTCAGGTCCATTGTGATCCCGTCCTCATGCAACACCTTCTCTGAGACTAGGCCGACAACTAGCGATGCCGAGATGAGTCCTTCACCGTCTGCCTCCTCCACCACAAGCTACTCGACAACGCCAGCCACTGTCCACCACCCTCCGGCCCTGACTCCGCCTCGAGCTTCCTCATCTTCCACTGCTCCCCTCCGGACTAAAGAGCCCCGACGACGACATTCCATCTGCATCATCACCGGAGCTCTCTCTCCCACCAAACACGCCGCCGTAAGCCACCACCATCGGTGAGCTTCTGGCCGCCCTCTATCCCAAATCAGGTTCCCCATCGTGTGGGTTCATTTCCCATCCACAACCCCACCGGGCACCTACCGCCAGTGGAGAAAGGGGAAAACTTCCCCTGTTTTCCTGTGCTCGTGGGCCAAAAAGCCAAGTGGGCTGGGTCGTCTCTTTGCTGACTGGGCCAAGCTTCTGTAGAGGCAGCCCAGTGCAACAGTAGACTTTTTCATTTCCCATTTAGATTAATTTGATTTCAATTCAAATCTAGTTTAAACTTCTGAAATTCATAGAAAACTGAATATATTCAATAAAATTATAAATTCAATTCCATAATTTGAATTAAAACTTAATCTATGAAATAAAATTATAAAATAATTTTATTTAATTATTAATTATAGATTTAATTATTAATCTTTGATAATTAGTGATAAATTAATAATAAATTATCCACAATTCCAAAATTTATGAAAAATTAACCAAAATTAGTTCTAAGATACCCAAACCTAGAAAGCTTGTTAGAACCCCCTGTTCATGAGTTACGGCCATGGAAATTCCATTTTTCCCTTGGTAAGTGTGGCCTTAAGTAATTAAGGTTTCTTTTAAAGAACTTAACAAGGTTTCTTCATGAACCCTTAGTGCTGATCCTGAAGTATAAGATCATCTCATGGTTGGTCATGAATAGTGTTAGGAACAACCAAACCCCCCTAAGCTATCTTCTTAGTTCATAGGAGTTAATGAAGGAAATGAAAACATTAGGTCTTTAATAACCTTTAAAGCATGTGAGCCATGTCGCTCTGACCCTATTTGTATTTATTGTCTTTCATTAACTTCATGCATCATACCACATAGGTTCTGACCCCGTTGTACTGGAGAGGATGCCAAGCTTCACTGAAGCTAACTTTACTCTCTCTCTCTCCTAAGGCAAGCACCATGCATACTCCTTGTATAAGTTTTTGCTTTACAATGCTTACCATTGTGTTCTTGCTTGTCCACTTAAGTATAGAAGTTTAATGAAACCATAGTTGCACTAAGAAAACCCTTACTAATCCACTTTGTTTACCCCTATAAAAGAATGATAACGATAATATGCTATGCTTAGTTGAGTAGACTAGCAGTAGAAGCCAATTGGTTGATAGCCGCTCATGATAGGTCCCCCTACTTTGGAGGTTCTATGTGGTTTAAGTGAATTGATGGAGATGTTGGCAGAATTTGAGACCGGGCAGGACAATTAGGGGAACATAGAGAATACTGGATGAGAAGGTTGACAGTGGTCTGGATCATAAATTCAGAGCTCCACGGTGGTAGCTCTTGCTTGTATCGATTAAGACCCGTGACGGTTGGGTCCAAATGAGCAAGCATTTGATTATGTACTAACACATATGAGATATATGGAGTCCCGCTGTTGGGATAAATAGCTGGGGGCTATTTATTCCCATATAGGAGGGTGAGTGAGCAAATGCGAAGGTACAAAGAATAGGAGAGGGCCAATAATAAATGACAACAACTGCTCCCCAGGTGTCCCATCAATGTGCACCTGGGGGTCTATTTATTGGTGTAGTTACATGTGGTCATTACAATGTCTGTAATGCCCCCGTTCACCTACCCTAACCTATCACTGTATAGTCACAGGGCTATTACAGTCCTTTGAGATTGACAAATATTTCCGTGCCCCATGAATGAGGACACGACACGTATTCACCTCGCCACATCGAAGTAAGGACCTCCGGCACAATGATGACCTCCGCTGCAATCTATTGTCTCCTCGAGGACTTCAGCACGGGGACGACCTCTAGCACCGGGGCTTCTCCATGTGGACGGCTCGATCCTACAAAAGAGGTGAATGTGGGTTGTGATCTTCATTGCAGAGCGAAGGTTTCTCATGATCCTATATGCGAGGGTGAGTTTCGATGTTGGAATCTCCGTGGACCTCCGTCCCACATCCCCAACAGTAGCCCCTCGCGGGGCGATGTTCAACCTTGATGAGCCAATCCTACGATACTTGTGAGGAGATTCCCCAAAAGCGTCACCCTCGCTCTTCGGGATTGAACCTTTGCTCCATGGGTCTTGATGAGGGTTTTGATGAGTAGGCATTGTTAGCTTCACTTTGTGAAAAAGCGTCACCCTCGCGTTGTTGGAAATCAAGATCTGTCTTGACGAGGCTCTACGCGGGTCCCGACGCTATATGGGCTACTTGGGCTGACTTTGGGTCATGGCCCACTCGCCCTTTTACCCTTTTGTCATTTTGCCATTTGCACATGCGGTGCAGCGCTATTACCATGGTCATTTTCTACCGACTTCTATATATAGCGGCTGTGGGGTAACCCTAGTTTTTACCTCTCATTTTCTTGTTGCGTTCTCCTTTTGCTCTCGTGCTTCCAAAGTTGCATTTGAAGGTTAGAGTCCAAGCATCGGGAAGTTATGGCCCGATATAGATAAGTTAGATGAAATTCAGTGCAAAGATACCTCTGTTGTGCATACCCCACGATGTTCCAGTTCGTGGTAGGAATGTGGTAGCATCGGCCGAGAAGGCTGATAGGCGTTCTACGCGCAGTGGCAACAATGCTTTGTTGAGCGATGCTCCCATGCCGTCTAATATTAAATCGAAGGGTCGCGTAAGTAGTTTTGCTAGAAGGGAGGTTGCGTGAATCTTGTCTACTGCTCCCGGAGCAATTTCTCTGTGTATGCGAAGGTCATTTATAGATAGACGATATTCATCTTCGACCGGTATGAGTCTTAGTGAATGAGAGGTCATTTTAGATGAACTTATTCATATGGGGTATATTTTAAAGGAAGAACCCAATAGTGATCATAATGAATGAGAGCTCCGCTCTTTGTTGTTGTTGTTGTCGTGAGGTATTGCCTTCGTACGATTTTGCTTTGTGATATCGCCTTCATGAGATTCTGTTATGCGATATCGCCTTCGTGTGATTTTGTTGTGTGATATCGCCTTCGTGCAATTTTTTTATGCGAAGGCAGCTTTGGTAAGCTGACGGTTACTTGGTTTTTGGTTTGTTGTACTCATAGATCTTTTGTGGTTAGACTAAAAAAATGTCACCCTCGCCATCGGCTGTTTGGTTGGTGAAGATGGCTTCGCACGGTGCTTGAGCGTTGCCTTCGAGTGATTACCTCTCATCGTTTTTTCATAAAAAAAATTTGTGCGCCAATGTCCCACGTGGTTGTGCGCGATAGTGCCTTTGTTGACCGCATTGAACATTGGCACACAAATTCGATGGAATTGTCATGATACTCATTTTAAGTTGCTGTGCTGGTCTGCCAACTTTCGATGTGGTACTAAACTTTTGTTATGATTGCCTCTTATTTCGTTGGAGGTCTTTTGAATCAGGCCTTTTGCGTTTTTTGGGGTTGCCTCTTTCTTCATCGGAGGTTTTTTGAACGAGCCCCTTTGCATTTTTTGGGGTTGTCTCTTTTTTTATCGGAGGTCTTTTGGGTGAATCCCTTTGTGTTTTTCAGGGTTGCCTCTTTTTCATCAGAGGTCTTTTGGATGAGCCCCTTTGCATTTTTCGGGGTTACCACTTTTTTCATCGGAGGTCTTTTGGGTGGGCCTCTTTGCGTTTTTCGGGGTTGCCTCTTTTTTCATTGGAGGTCTTTTAGTTGTGCCCCTTTGTGTTTTTCGGGGTTACCTCTTTTTTATCAGAGATCTTTTAGTTGAGCCAATGAACAAGGGGTCTAGTAGTGCACCTCTGTTCATGGCTCCGATACTTTGTGTGAAACGCTTGTCGAATTTCCAGCTAAGCTTGTTAGCTGTTTCGACTCTGCTTTGACATGAGTTTTTGGGGAACTAAGCTTTATTGATGCTTTGGGGTACATAAGCTCTGGCTCATTAAAAAAACTCACACCCTTGTGGGCTTCCGTGTGAGGAAATGAGTATGGGCTTTGTAAAGTAAATTCGCGATGCTAACACTACTGCGGCGGCTCATTTATAGTTCACATGACCGCTGCTTACAATTTGATTTAAATATAGTAACGACGGAGGTTTTCAGTGTTCCTGGAGTGCTCCAGAACTCTACCCTCAATGTCTAATAGGCAGTATGTGCCTGGCCTTGTCTTCTGTGTTACGACGTATGGTCATGTCCACTTGGGTTTGAACTCTCCGGTGCTCTCAGTGTTGGGCCTTCGAAGAAGTACCAGATTTCCCAAATCAAGTTCTCATGGTTTGACCATCGGGTCTCTCCATGCTCTTGTTTGCTCCTGGTATTTTTCTAAGTTCACCACAACCTTTAGTCTATCTGACTTGAGCAAGTCCTTCTCCTCCACTTCGTTTGGGCATGGGACTGTCTCTGTTGCTATCCGCATGCTTCAGCATTTTATTTCCTCTGGTAACATTGCCTCTGCACTGTACATTAATCGAAAAGGTGTGAAGTTCGTTGCTCTAGAAACTGTAGTATTGTGGCTCCATACTGCAGTTGGCATGACCTCTATCCATTTTCCTTTCTTTTCACCTTCCAATATCTTCTTCATTGCTTTGAATATTAGAGAGTTGGCCCTCTCAACTGCTCCATTTGACTGTGGGTGGTATACTGATGCGAAGGTGACCTTCGTTCCAATCTAGTGGCATAACTCTTTGAACATCGCATTGTGAAAGTACTTTGCGTTGTCGAGTGTTATGTGTCAGGGTATGCCGTAACGACAGATGACGTTTTGCCAGAAGAATTTTTTTATTGACGTGGAGCTCATGTTGGTGAGTGGCTTCGCGTCTATACATTTTGTAAAGTACTCGACTGCTACTACTGCGAAGGTGTAGTTTCATTGTGCCGGGGTCAACCTTTCGACAATGTCGATGCCCCACCTCTATAGGGGCCACGACAGTGCGATTAGCTGTACTGCCTATGCTGGGCCCTTCATCTTGCGAGAAAATCTTTGACATGCTTCAGATGTGGATACAAGCTTCCCTGCATCATCAATCATTGCAGGCCAATAGAAACCTTGTCGCAATGTTTTGGCGGCTAATGCTCAAGCTCCGATGTGACCTCTGCACACTCCTACATGGGCTTTTAACAATATTTGCTGACATTCAACTTTGCTGACACAGCAGAGGAGGGGGCCTGAAACAGAGATCTTGTACAAATTGTTGTTGACTATCTATACGACTAGGCTCTTTGTTGCATTCTTGTTGGTTTGATTGCGCTGTCGGGCTCATAATAATGGTGTAGGTATGCCCTTATCTGAGCTCGCCAATCTTCACCATGTATTATGAAGACCACTCTAGGCTCCGGCTCAATCATTTTTATCAATGCATCTGATATGGTCTGCAAGAATACATCTGCTGGTAAAGGGGTGTTGCGGGCTGCGGCTTTTGCGAGCTCGCTAGCTCTGGTGTTCTTGTTTCTGTCGATGTACTCTACAGTGAAACCTCTAAAGAAATTTTTCATTCTTCTGACTAGAGATAGGTACTTCTCAAGGGTGGGTTCCCTGGCTATACATTCCTTTTCTATTTGCCCAACAACTACTTTAGAGTCCGTGAGGAGGATGCACCTCTGAACGTCGATGGCCCGTAACTTGCAAAGTCCCAACAAGATTGCCTCGTATTCTGCAATATTGTTAGTGCACTTATTGGCTTCACTACTAAACTCCAACCTCGCTACATACCATAGCTTAATCCCTGAAGGTGAGGTTAATATGGCAGTTGTACCAGCACCTGTTGTCCCCCAAGCTCTGTTGCAGTGGACTAACCATGGTTCTTCGGGTTCTGCTCCCCTAGTTGTGGAGCCGGGCTCCATCCACCCTACTATGAAATCAGCTAAGACCTGAGACTTTATGGTGCTACATTTTTCAAAGTCCACTACATAGTCTGATAGCTCCATTGCCCACTTGTTGATTCTTCTGAAGCTGTCTCTGTTTCTAAATATGTCGTGTAGCAGTTGATCAGTTAGGACACTGATTTTGTGTGCCTCAAAATAATACCAGAGCTTGCTCGCTCTCATGATGATAGCATAACAGATTTTCTCCACCTCAGAATAAAATCTCTTGGATCCTGGTAGGACCTCCGACACAAAATACACTAGAAATTGTTGCTTCGCTGCTTTGCCATCCCAATGATCTCTTTTTCAATGACCCAAGCTCCACTCACGGCCGAGTGCATGGCTGAGACATAAAGGATGAGAGGCTGCCCCTGCTCTAGACTTGATAGCGTGGGCAATTTCTCGAGGTAAGTCTTTAAATCATCGAAGGCCCTCTGCTGCTCTGCTCCCCACTCTACTTTTGCGGAGCCCCTAAGTGTGGCGAAAATGGGCAGGCTGCGCTCTGCTAGCTTCAATATTAAGCAGTTGAGAGATGCTATTTGGCATATTAACTTCTGCACATCTTTTCTGCTTTGCAGAGGTCTCATTTGCGTGATTGCCTGGATCTTGTCGGGATTTGCTTCGATGCCCTTCATTGATACTAGACATCTGAGGACTTTTCCCTTTGCGATTCTGAACATGCACTTTTTTGGGTTTAAGCGGAGCCTAGCCTCATGCATGTTCGCAAAAGTTTCTGCTATGTCAGAGATATAATTCTCCTTCTTTTTGCTAGCTATGATGACGATAGGACATTTCTGCCAACTTGGTCCTTCAACGCCAATTTTGTCATTCTGCAGAATGTTAGACCCGCGTTTCAGAGGCCCTCTGGCATTTTGAGGTAGCAGTATGTTCTAAATGGGGTGATAAAACTGGTCTTCTCTTCGTCTTCTGTGCGGAGCCAGATCTGGTGATAACTAGAGAAATAGTCCAATAAAGCCATGCTCTGACTGGCCGCGGTAGAGTCGATGATTTGGTGTATTCTAGCGAGTGGGAAATCGTCCTTTAGGCAGCATTTGTTGAGATATGTGAAATCTGTACACATTTGTCACTTCCCATTTTTCTTCTTCACCATTACAACGTTGGCTAACCACTCTGGGTAAGTCACTTCTCTAAGAAAGCCTGCATCAAGTAGTCTCTGTACCTCGATGTTTGTTGCTTCCACTTTTTCTTCCACCATTTTGTGAAGCTTCTATTTTTTAGGTTTTGCATTGGCTGACCTGTAGTCGGTGCTCTATGACATCTCTACTGACTCCCATAAGATCGGAGGTTGACCATGCGAAGACATCGCTATTTTTGTTCAGGAAACTCATAATCTCTGCTTGTTCTTGCATGCTAGCTTCGGTGCCGATGCGTATAGTCTTGTCCGGGACTCTTGGGTCTAGCAGTATCTTTTGGAATTTGCCTTCAGCCTCTATGGCCTTCTTGCATTCTGATGGAGGTTGGGTTTTGTACTGCTATGATTGCTCTCACAGAAAGTGTACATTTTTATGGCCTGGGGCGAAGCCCTACTCAATGTTTCAGGCTCCTTGCTGGCTGCCAAAAATGGATATAACTCTGAAGGTTGCTGGTACTTATAACAAGTTATTCTCTAAGTATTGCAAGAAAAACAATCATATGATCGAGGATTGTTGAAAATTGAAGAATAAAGAAAAGAGGAAAATAAATCAGGAGATGATGGTAAGGTTGCTGTTGCGTCTAGTGATTCTGATATTGGTGATGTTCTCATTGCTTTTGCTGGCCGTGTCTCAATGAATTCTGAAAGGATACTTGATTCTGCTTGCTCATATCATGTTTGTATTAACAAAGAGTGGTTTAGTACTTATGAGCCTGTGCAGAATGGTGGATTGGTGCAGATGGGAGATAACACTCCATATGAAGTCATTGGCATTGGATCAGTGAAGATCAGGACCCATGATGGTATGACACGCACGTTGATAGATGTGAGGCACGTTCCAACCATGTTCAGAAATCTCATCTCATTGAGTGCCCTTTATAATATGGGGTACAAATACTTCGCTTCAGGTGGAGTTTTGAAGGTATCCAAAGGTTCTCTCGTTGTTATGAAATCTGCAAATTTATATGTTCTTAGTGGTGATACTATAATTGGTACTGCTGCTATTAGTTCTGCTGCTGCTGCTACTTCTGATAATTGCAGTGATTCTAAGCTTTGGCACATGCGCCTTAGACACATGAGTTAGCTTGGTTTGACAAAGTTGAGCAAGAGAGGCCTGTTGAAGGGGTACAACAATAATGAGTTGGAGTTCTGTGAACATTATGTTTTTGGTAAGCATAAGTAGGTAAAATTCAGTACTACTGTTCATACAACCGAAGGCATATTAGATTATGTGGATGCTGATTTGTGGGGGCCTTCTTGAAAGCACTCACTTGGTGGTTCTCATTACATGCTTACTATCATTGATGATTACTTCAGAAGGGTGTTTCCTTATTTTCTGAAACATAAATTTGATACATTTGATGCTTTCAAGGCTTGGAAGGTTATGATAGAAAAGCAAACTGAGAGGAAGGTAAAGATTTTGCATACTGATAATGGTATGGAATTTTGTTCAAATG
>VSTD030002006.1:0-12306 GCA_008808055.3 Sporobolus alterniflorus | reverse complement strand
ATGACTACTTGGTAGTCTAGAACCATGATAATAAAAATATTGATTGAGTTACCATGCATGTTTAGCATATGTTGCTAATCTATTATTGTTAATCAACTTAATTTGGCTAATAGTTATGTTTAAAAGTGATTAGGAATAGTTGCTAGTAGACTTGAGTCATTATTATCTTTTGAAGCCTTTGCATGTCTAGTTTCATGGCTTTCAGTTCATGACAGATAGGTACTGCTGAGCGTAGTCGCACAAGCTTTGCTCTTGTTGTATCTTGTCTGGGTGCAGGTGAGGATCTTCCTCCTCCTTCTGGTAATGCCGATGAGGGCTGTCAGTGGGAGATCTAGACTGATGAGGGCTGGGTTCCATACTGGGACTCACAGGTGTAGGTCATCCAATGAGGGACACTCTCTTCTAGGGTGAAGAGAGTGTGCTTGATCGTGAGAGATAAAATGCAGAAAGAGATAAAACGCTTCTGTAAAACTCTGAGATATCTTTTGAAGCAATATTTTGGCTTCATCTTTTGTAAAATCTAATACATGGCACTTAATATGTAGTAACTTGAACTTGAACTTCATATATGATATTGTATGCTTGAATGTGTTGTGTTTGCGTATTCTCGTTGCATCGAGAATCCCCTCATATGATCTTGGGAGACAAACCCCTCATTTCTGAGACGATTCTGTCACAATCTCCTGGATCTTCTCTTCTTCCGGTTGACCACTCGAAATATCCTGAAGTAGACTAGAACCTACTTCCATCACCATAACTTCTGTATTAGCGATGATTATCAGATTGAGCTTGTCGAACTCTTCGCACAACTCGAATGGCATGCTATCTACTACTAATTGACTCACATGAGACATTCAACTCAAAGCGTCAACTACCACATTGGCCTTCCCAGCATGATAGTTGATTCCAAGATCACAATCCTTGATTAGCTCCAACCATCTTCGTTGCCTAAGGTTCAGGTCTGATTGCGTGAAAATGTACTTCAAACTCTTATGATCCATATAAAGTTCACATCTCTTTCCCATAAGGTAATGCCTCCAAATCTTTAGAGCGTGAACCACAACAACTAACTCCAAATCATGAGTCAGATAATGCTCTTCATGCTTCCATAATTGTCGTGAAGCATAAGCTAGCACATGACCATCTTGCATGAGCAGTGGTTAGTCGCTTCTTCAACTTCTAGAAACTAGCTTCATGGGTTGGCGTCCACTTGAACTTCTTATCCTTCTCGAGTAGCTCGGTCATAGGCTTGGTCATTTTTGAGAATTCTTCGATAAACCTCTGATAATAACCAGTTAATCTAAGAAAACACCAAATATCATCAACATTCGCAGGCATATTCCAACTCAGCACATCTTGAATCTTGCTTGGATCCATAGATATTCCTCTCTTTGATACAACATGACATAAGAAAGCAACTTGCTTCAATGAAAACTCACACTTGCTCAACTTGGCATACATCCTATGATCTCGAAGCTTCTGTAAAACCAAATGGAGATGTTCTCATGTTCTTCTTCATGTTTGGATCGGAGTAGACCAATATATCATCGATGAACACCACGACAAAATTGTCTAGATACTCCATGGAAACCTTGTTCATCAGATACATAAAGTAGGCCAGTGCATTAGTCAATTCAAAAGACATCACCGTATACTCGTACAGACCATACCTCAAAATGAAAGTAGTCTTCGATATGTCACACTCTCAGATCTTCAACTGATGATATCCCAATCAAAGATTGATCTTAGAGAACACACACACCTCAGAGTTGATTGAATAGATCACCAATCCAAGATAGCAGGTACTTGTTCTTGACAGTTACCTCATTCAGGGCACGATAATTCATGCACAGCCTTTTAGTACCATCCTTCTTCAAGAAAAAAATCATAGGGGCTCCCCACGGGGATGGGCTAGGGTGGACATAACCTTTTTCTAGCAACTCCTTACTGTGCTCCTTTAACTCGGCTAATTGTTGAGTAGCCATCATATCAGGTCTCTTATATATAGGCATAGTATCAGGCATTAAATCAATCACAAACCCGATGTCTTGCTCAGGTGGCATATCTGGCAATTCCTCGAGGAAGACATCAGAAAATTTATTAACCACTAGCACCACGGGTCCTTGACTAGCATCCAACTGATTTAGCTTCACATGGTTGATAGCTCCATTAGCAGTGACCACAGGCTCCACGACATACTCCAATTCCTTCCCATCCAGGGTATCAGCTTGATAGACTTCTCGACATAGTCTATAAGTATCTTATGCTTGCTCAACCAGTCCATTCCAAGAATGACATCAATGTTCTTCGATTCCAAGACAATGAGGTTGGCGACAAAGTCTACCCCCCTATTTTAAGATTTACCTTCAAGCATAACTGCCTTGCGGGCACATCTCCTCTCGGAGAACTATCATTTGACACTTAAGCAGGGCTATGGGTAGATTATGTTTCTCAACATATGCAGAAAATATGAAAGAATGTGATGCTCCAGAATCAAATAGCACAACTACAGAAGTGGCATTGACAAAAAAACATACCAAGGACAACATCTGGAGCTTCCTGGGCTTCCTCCACAGCAACATGATTGACTCTCCCTCTAGCATAGTTCTGTCTGGCAGCAACAGGTATGGAGTTGGATCCACGAGTATGGGTAGGTGTAGATGTAGCTGGCAGATTAGGGCACGGGCACAGATTAGGGCATCGGTTAGCAAGATGACCTTTCTCTCTATAAGCACAACACTTCCATTTAGCCCGCAATGGGTCTTGAGCAGCTTGGGTCCTCTAAACATTTTGATTCCCAGCAATAGGGGTCTGGAAATTGTTTGGGCGCTAAATCACCTGGTGTTGCGAGGTATAGAATCCTTGTCCAACTGACTGAGGCCCTTGCTGAAACTATGGCTGAGCGGGATAGAACACAGGTCCAGCTGAAGGTATCGCAACACACGATCTGGAGCTATTGCCCAACTGATGTTGTCACACCAGCTTACGCTTGTGTTCCATTACACCTTAGCAATTCTCTAGCACAAGAGCCTTGTTCACCATCCCTTGGAAGTTCTCAAAGTCCTAGGCCTCCAAAGCATAGGTCAATCTATCATTCAAGCCATTCAAGAAGCACTCATGCTTCTTCTCATCAGTGTTAACTTCATGGGGAGCATAGCGAGATAGCTATGTGAACTTGGTGACGTACTCGTTCACAAACATGGATCTTTGCTTTAGATCCTGGAACTCCTTCTTCAGCTTGATCACTTCCTGGGGAACATGGTGTGCATGGAAAGCAGCTCTAAACTCGGGTCAGTTAATGCTCTTGGGTTCCTCGTGGGCATCCATGTAAGCATCCCACCAGTCGGTTGCAAGTCTATAAAGTTGGTGAGAGGCTAGCAGCGCCCTCTCACGGTTGTTGCACTACACCACTTGCAACTTCTTCTCCACAGACTTGAGCCAATCATCAGCATCTATCAGCTCCATAGCATGAGAGAAGGTCGACGGCTTAGTGCATTGAAAATCTCCAAGCATGTCCCTCAGTGGTAGTGATGGTGCTGAGGCTAAGCATTCTGCATATTGACCATGGTATACTATATGTTTGAAGCATCTTTGCTTACATAGCTAGCACTTACTCAAGAGTAGACGGAGGGAGTGGTGGCAGGTTGCCAGCATCTTTTTTCTCCGCGTTGTTCTCAGTGTTGGCATGAGCGTTGCGGTTCCTTATGTTAGCCATCTGAAGTATGAGTGTTGATGAGATAAAGAATACCCAAAAGAACGATAGTAGAGGATAAAGGATAGTGGCAAATCCACAGAGATAGGAGATAACTAAATAATTTAAGCTAGGCTTTATTTATAAAAAATATAGTTAATTAAGGCATAGTTGCGAGATAGGTCTCACAACACACCAACACTGAAACAAAAATCCAAATCAAACATATGCATCATGAATAAATAGCACATGAACCTCACAAACGAATATCCGAATTACATCTCGATTAACTAAATGACTTCTAAGACTTATTCTTAAACCTAAACTTAAAAACTAGACTCAATGACTCAATCTCAGTCGCGTCTTCCATCCTCAGGATACCACTCATCAACATCGTAGTCGGCCTCGGTCAGGTCATCCAACTCATCTGGGTCATCCATCATCCTCGACGGGCTCTCCTCGTAATCCCTCATGAGCACGCTAAAGAGGCAGGGCTACGGCGGCTCAGGCTCCACTTTTGGCAAGTTGACCTCTAGTGCCTCATGGGCTTCCTGTTCTGGAGCCATCTCCTCTGGTTCTTCTTCTTCCTTGACGGCGATCACCTCAAGGGTGGCAGCAGGTGGCGCAGCAACATGGGGCGGCGCAGAAGTAAGGGGTATGACAACATCTCCTCCGTCGTCATCCACCTCCTCCTCGTCGATGTCGTCCTCCTCATCGTCAGCGCCCTCACCCATGCGGTTGAGTCCAATCTCATTGGCTAGCTCCATGATCAGCTTGTCGTGAGACTAAACCATTCCCTCTAGGGTGGCCTTTTCCTCCTTCGGCTTCTGGGTGGCTTCTTTGTGCTATTTGCAAAGGGCCTCCAACTCAGTGATCCTTCGGCTGGCTTCTTCTCCATGGTTGCCCAACTGTCGGATTTCCTTCACTGCTTCATCGAGATCTCAGGCCAAAGAATGGGTCAGCTTCACTTGGTCGGCCAGGCATCCCTCGCAATCATGACCTTCTGCGGGCAACAACATAGCTTCAACTCCTTCATGGGCTCGACTCGGGAAGTAGTGGTATTGGGAATGCTCCATCTGGTCATTCTCATCGTGACGCAACGCGGCCAAGGCTTCACATGCAGCATCTCAAATTCCTCTCTCGAACGTCCACCTCGGCTAAGAAAGGGACTCTTCTAACTAGGCTAGTGTTCCAATGGCTGACACGGCTCTGGTACCACTTCTGTCATACCCGGTTTTGCAACCAAAACTAAATACTCATCACACATGCGCCCGAGATCATTTATTCAACACACATGGACAAAAAGTGTTCACAGATAGCCAAATGTCACAAATAAAGTATAATTCTTACATAAATAATATCTTTAAAGACTAAGACGATTCACGAAAACAAAACAACGAAAGGCTGCATAATCCACACGAAAAGCAACTGGGGCAGCGCAAGCCTAGAACTCCTTATCGAAGAATTCCACACCATCTTTATCTTTTGAGCAGCAGGTTTGAGTGGCAGGAGAAAATAGAAAGATTGAGTACACTTATGGTTGGTACTCAGCAAGTGCAGAAATAAATGATATGCAAGGTATAATAAAAGGTAAAGCTATAGTAAGGATGAAAGCAGAAATGCGTATATACTTGACTCTCCAATTATTAGCACATATTTACTATGTTAAAATTGTAGACTAAGACTACCTAATTAAGTTAAATCAAATATACCACAAAACGTGATCCACAAGGGGGTTCTATAGATCACACAGCTAAACCAAAATCATAACCAAACCATTCCACATCCAACCTTCTAATCCAGAGAGGATCCCAGACCGCTTGTAACCGCAAACTCAGTTATCATGATAGTTGTACACTTTGCAAATGTAGCACCTTGTACCCATGAGTAGTGATTTCATCGCTAGCTAAGTGACTAGAAAACCTCCTTTTTGCCATTCCTTACACTTTCTTTGGTGTATGGCCTAGAGATCACTACATGTTATTACAAAGGTCTCCTACATGAGTATGTCATGTTTTGCTATGATTTCCTCCACATGCCCTGCTTGAAGTGTTGAGGTTTCCCCCTAAGCCCCTCTTACACCATGTGGGCTTGGGCTAAATACCATGCCAATTCGCACTCATCCAAGTAAGACAAACAACCTATAGTATTCATAATTAATAAGCAAGTCGTTCCATTCCAGACATGTGGTGATACATTTTGTCCTGGAGTGTCTACTCCTAAGTTTGGTCCTTAGCAGATTCGAGCAATCACATACCAAGACGGTATTAACCATCTCCACCATTCCAACCTTTGCTTAAACCACAACATCGATCCTTACATGGTCAACTCACATATCGACGGATGGAAGACCACATCTCTCACACTAAGACACAAGCGATACTCAACATCATAAAGATAGAAGACTTATACGACACTCAAGACTGTAGGGCTAAGCATAACTAACCAAGTATGAAAACATAAATCCTAAATGTATGAGGCTTGGGTAATCTAGTTTATGCATGCAAGCCGATGTGTGAGCTAAAGAGAGAAAGAATATATGATCAATATGGTCAAGGGTCATTTACCTTGCTCTCCCACTTGCTGCTCAAAGTCTTGGTCGTCGAGCTCTTGGAGATTCTCAGTAATCGTTGGCGCCTAACGATAGCGACTAGAAATAAGCAATACAATCAAATAAATATAAACAGTACACTAAATAGTACCTAAAGTCTAAAAATAGTACTGAAAGATTCTACTCGTCGCTATGAACGTGTGAGCGTAAGAATCACCTAAATCAGAGCTACGGTTTAAAAGTTATGAAGATTTAAATTTAGCTGCTAAGAATATTTAAAGTAGGGGCCTCATCGTAATTATAAAAACTAATATAGGGACCTAAGTGTAAAATTACATGGACAAAATCATAATTTTAGAAAAGTTCAGGGTTATTTTTGTAAAATAGCAGGGACTAGAATGTAAATAAAATAAACTAGAAGGGTTTTTTCTACAAAATTTATAGGACCTCGGGATTTCCTATGGTTTCGGATTTATTTTTGTAAGGAAAAGGCTTGGATTATTCGGGTCTTCAATTTGGTTCTGGATTTAATTAAAATGAATGGTTATTTTCATTCTAATCTTGATCGTCCATCCAAGATCCAACGGTCAGGGCTTCTCCTTCTATATTCTGCCGGCGAAACAGAGGAGGCGGTAGGGTGGCACCATGGCCAGCGGCAAAAGAGCTCAGGTTTGCTACGGTGCACTAAACTTCGATCTGATTCTTCCTACGCGACCTAGATAGTATAAGGAATCCATTTTACTCACTTGCAGTGATGAGATTGGTTCACAGAGGGTCGGCGACGTTGGTGCAGCTCAAGCGGGCTTCAACAGCGATGAGGTCCTCTCCTAGCGGTGCTCCGACTCCAAGGACGTGCGCTGAAGCCTCCTTGAGCTTCCCGTTAGCTTCTCGACCGACTAATTTCTCTAAACAATGGTGAAAACCTTGAATTTGGTGGCTACCTAGGGTTCGATGGGTTCATGACTTGCGGTCGAAAATTCGAGTTATGGGCGGCACTATATATAGGGGTTTTTAGATAGGATCGTAGGCGGTAAGGATTCTACCCTTTTCCTAATTCATAACCGACACCATCTCATGAAGATTTGAGAAAGAATCAAAAGGGGATACTTTCAGTTGAACTTGATCCGGGGACGAACTCGATTTTGGGTTAACCCCAGCCGGGTCTCGCCTTATCCCCTGGGTCAGGTCGGGTTATGGGCTGGGGTGCTGGCTGGGCCGGTGCTGGGCCTAGCTGGGCCAACGGCCAGGCCACACAAGTGAAAGGAAAAAAAGGGAGGCTGGGCTGGCTTCAAAAGGGAAGATGGATTTCGGCCCATGGCCACTATTTAAATAGAAAAACCTTCAAAAATTTCCAAATCTTTTTACAAATAGCAAACCACTTTGGATTAAAATCAAATTTAACTTTGAACGATTCCTATGCGTCAAATAAGATTACGAGAGTACACATCAATCAATCATAAAATATGCAGTGGCATGAATGCAACAAACATATTTATTAAATTAAATAATTAATTCCTGATGTTTTTTTCTTATGTGAAAAACAGGGTGTTTCACAAAACCGCATGTACTTTGGCTCGTGTCACTCAACCTCATATTTTCTGTTCATATTATTTCACAAAACACCACACTTATCAAAATAATTTCAATATGTTACATATGGATTTTACTTTCATATTGGAAGATTGTGTATTGGTGTATCTCACTTAATGATTTCATTACTTGAATCAATCAAAATTTAGGTGTCATACAAATATTGAGTTGAAATTTACCTGCCATATTCATAGCTCTTTCTGGATCGAAATAGTGTTTTATGATATATTATAACCAAAAAACATGTGGTTAAGTGACACAAACCAAAATACACGGGTTTTATGTACCAAGGACAATAAAACCTAGAGGTTTATGAAATTTACTCTTTTTTACAGAACACCGCATAGATGTTGATACTTACATATAAACACGAGCACTCATGCATACTATGATAAACGTACGCATACCCCATCCCCTAGGAGTTATGTACACATTCATCTTCTAACCAACTTTTCTCACTATGGTTGCAAATAAAAAACTTATCTCACAACTCAAACATGCACATTCTTCTGATAATGGGTGTAGCTACAGTTAACACCGTGTCAAAAAAATTTGCTCAAAAAAATACATTGTGCCAAAAAATATCAGTGCACATTATTCTTCATAAACGTACCCATAGTATAGTATGGTTAATAAGAAATATGGTCATTTGTAAAATCGGTCCACTTTTTAAATTTTTTATAAAATTGGTTCACTTTTATTATAAAATCGGTCTAATTTCATCATAAAGTGGACCAATTTTGTAATAAAAGTGGACCGATTTTACAAAGAATTTGAAAAGTGGAGCAATTTCAGAATTAGACTTCAAAAGAGAACTGATTTTACAATTGTCTCTAAGAAATAAGACTAGCGAATGGATGAAGTGTAGTCTCATCTTATACTGACTTGAAAAAGTATATGAAAATGCTTGTTTCCAGCTTTGTGCGGTCCTATGTACGTAGGGAAAAGATCATGTCTTTATAAATATTATCCGTGAAAAATGATAAAAAGCTTAGTAATCATGCCAGTGGATTCTATCATAAGCAAAATGGTTGCTTTTTTATAAAAAAAAAATATATCACAGAGCATATCCGGTTTTAGCGTAGACGTTATCTGTCGTGGTGGTAGCCATGCCAAGTCACAATGATTGGGACAAGTGATTAGCCTTAAATGGGAAAGCTCACCCTGCTGGGCTCATCCATCGTACAGCATCAGTAGACGCGGCGAAGCAATCCAACGTTACCAACCGGCCAACTGCATCATCTGCGGCGGGCACGAAACCGAAGCGACTTATTTGCAGTTACGCCCCTGAAAGACGAGTAAGAAAAGAAAAGAGATCTTGGTGTCACGGTGAGGCCCCGCGCCGCTCGCTTCCGTTGAGCAGCCGCCGTCGCCGGTGGCCATGGGGACGGCTACCATGGCGACGGCGGTGGCCGTGGCCATGGTTCTCTACTTCGTCCTGAGTCGGCGCCTGGCCAACGACGACGCCGTCGGCGGCGCCGCCGGAGGGGGAGGGGGGAAGCGGCGGAGGGGGCGCGCGCCGCGGCGGCCGGCGCAGCCCCCGGCGACGTGGATTGAGGCGGTGGGCACGCTCGCCGAGACGCTGCGGTTCACCTACTCGGAGACGCTCGGCAAGTGGCCCATCGGGGACCTCGCCTTCGGGATCAAGTACCTCATGCGCCGCCAGGTGAGCCAGTTATTCCTCCTCGCTGACCAATCACTGGATTGCTTGCCGCTCGGATCCGACCCAAGTGGCGGTCTCGTTTCGTATGTGTTTGTAAGCTTGCATTTTTGGATCTGAAAATGGAAGTCCCCTCCGTTTGAATTGTGTTTCCCAAAGGCGTCATGCGTTGCTGTTAGGAATATCTGGGCTAAAAAGCTCGTAGCAGTTGATTGACAGTAGAGATACTCTTGCAAAACTTGGTGCTGATTGGCCTGCCTCCATGCTGCTAAACGTTGCAACTTTGGAGGTATCAAGTTTTTTTGACTCTGTGGTGGAGTTAGGGTTAATTCTAGTCATCTAGTGCTCTGCAGGTGAACTTGTTGTCCTGAGGTTGAATCGGTTAAAAGTTGCTGGTGAACTTCAGTTTGTGGAACTTTTGGCTGGGAGCAATATCCCTATACTATAAACTTTTCACATGGGAGGAGTCTCTGAAGATAGATTTGAAGGATTGGAGTATGAGCTACCATTAGATAGGAGAGAGTGAAAATTAGTAATTCATGTGTCACAACCTTATCTTCGGTTCCTTCTCTTTTATTGTTTTTTTGTCCGTTTTTTTCTTTTTATTCACCCCTTTTTGCTTTTTTTTTGTGATTTAGTGTTTTATTGCTGTTTCTCCTTTTTCTGTTTGGTTTTTTTATCGTCCTTTGTTTTCCCCCTTGTTTTGTCTCTGTTTTTTGGATCATGTGGGTTTCATCTCTAGCATATCCCAACTTGCTTGGAACTAAAAGTCTTGGTTGTTGTTGCATGTTGTATTTTTTTCTTGTAATTTGCCTCTTGGATAAAGTTTGTGATCTGATTAGAAAAATTAGCTCATAGAGCATAGAGGTATTAGTTTTGTTAAGCCCCTGAAGGTGATAGGATGGTCGTGACTACGACATCGGTTTTCATTTGGGGGATGCATAGCTGATTTACTGTTTGCATAGTTTCTAATGTTTATTAAATGATGTCAAGCTTATATGTTATTCCTTTTCACATATTCTATGGTGTGACAGAAAATAATTCTTGAATGCAACTTTACTTGGGTCTTTGTATGTGGCAACAGTCCATGGTGTGTATATGCCTAACGATTCACTGTAACCTGGTGCTACCTTACAGGGCAATCTGCATGTGGCCAGTGTGTATGCTGGAAGCGATTGCATTGAGCTGGAAGGACCTGAAATCATGGAAGAGCTTATTGTTCTACGACGATTGATTGATTTGTGTTACCTTTTCTCCAAGAAACCATTCCCAGTGTTCTGTGAGTTAGCTGGATTTATCCAAGAGGATGTTCTTATTGAAGAACCAAAGGCTGGGGTGAGTAAATACTGATTGCTAGTGTTCTCTTCAGTTGTTAACCCATGATTAATTTATAGTGATAATAGGAATTATTTCTTATTCAATGTCCAACATTCATATCACTTTTACAGATTCTAAAGCCTGCACATACGATTCTACGTGATGAGTGCACCAAATCTTTTCTTGTTTTGATTCGAGGGACACATAGCATGAAAGACACTCTGACCGCTGCTACCGGGGCTGTGGTACCATTTCACCACTCACTTTTAGAAGAAGGAGGTGTCAACAAATTGGTGTTGGGCTATGCACACTGTGGGATGGTTGCGGCTGCCCGCTGGATTGCAAAAAATATAACACCAAGCCTCTGTGAAGCAGTCAGACAATGCCCAGATTACCAAATCAAGGTGCATGTTCTTTGTTTTATGGTTCAAATTGTCCGTGCCTGGCCATGCGCTTGTAGTCCTTGGGGTATGCTATGAATGAGTGAAACTGTTTTATCATTTTGTCTCAATCAAACTTGCTCAACTATTTTGTCATTTAAAGAGCTAATTTTGTTTTGTTAGATTGTTGGCCATTCCTTAGGTGGTGGTACTGCTGCATTGCTGACCTACATCCTTAGAGAAAACAAAGAGTTCTCTTTAGCAACTTGTGTTGCATTTGCGCCAGGTAATTCAACTGTTATTGCCCAGTACATTGAATTGGAACTACTAACATTTGATATTCATTGTCAGCTTCATGCATGACATGGGAGTTAGCAGAATCAGGCAAGCATTTTGTGACAACAATCATAAACGGAGCTGATCTTGTTCCCACAGTATCAACTGCATCCATTGATGATCTCCGTTCTGAGGTAGCTCTGTTACATCCTTTTTCTCCAAGCTGATTTTCCACTCTTATGGTTTAGTCTTTGTCTAGAAAGGTGATTCTATTGTTGTATTTGTACTTCATTTGAATGCATTTTAATATAGCCTTACATCAGTAAATGTTATACACCACAACATATTTTTTCAAAACTTAGCAGTAGTGAATTTCACTACCTCTTGCCCATACCTCATGTCTTATCCATCGTCTAGGTAACGGCATCATCATGGTTGAATGATTTGCGGGATCAAGTACAGCAGACTCGTTTCCTAAATGTTGTTTACCGGTCGGCGACTGCTTTGGGAACTCGTCTCCAATCTATTTCTGGTGCCAGAGAAAGGGTTGCTGGTGCTGGAACATTTCTACGTCCCGTTTCAAGCAAGACCCAGGTAATTATTTACCAGGAGCTAGTAAACTGGTATAGTATGGTGTTGTTTAAATTAAGTTTGCCATGCAGTACTCTGCTGACACAATATTAAGTTTGGATATGATTTTTTGAATTGAATAACAAGTACAACTGCATCCTAATGATGAATGACGATGTTCAAATATTCAATGCATGGTGTGATAGCTTTTTATGTAGCTAATTTTTAGAAAACTTCACCCACCAGAGCAAAGATGTTTTACAACCTTTTT
>VSTD030002005.1:0-12306 GCA_008808055.3 Sporobolus alterniflorus | reverse complement strand
GACCTATAATTGACTAAATAAATAGAAGTTACCAAGTTTAGCATTATGAACAACAAAAGACTACATTTAGCTATAATTGACCAAGTTTGGCAAACCTCAGCTGAAGCATGTCCCGTATGGTGCATCCACAAGTGCGGTGGTGTTGGAGGAGCCAGTGGCGACAGCTGCACATGTGGGAATGGAATGCCTTGCTGCTCGAAGTATGCATGTGAATGCAACTTGTTAGTAATACAAATTAAGTGTTCAATTCTCTAAAAGCTAATTGTTCACGATCATACTTACTTGCAATGCCACCTATTGCTGAGCAAATGTTGTGTCTCGCTACTCTTCTCGCTACTTGTAGTGCTCTTGCACCTGCAAGTTGTACTCTTCATTCTCCCTTAGCCACTGCTCCATCTTCTCGTTCGCAATATTTTGCTCCGTGCGACGGTAGTGGGTACTACCACCTGAACTACTGGACAAAGATCCTCTACCAAGTTGCACTTGAGTCGAGTCCATTAACCCATTGAACATCGCGTACCTTCAAAGTTCAAAAGATGTAAAGTTTATTTTAAAAAAACATCAAAACAGAGAATAGAAATAGTAATGATCTCACTGTCCGTGAGCCTTTCCGCCACTAGCATCATGCACGGTCACCCTATCAATAGGGTCGTTCCTCCAATCGTACCCTACGCCATAGCGTCTTTCTATCTCCTGTCCATATTTCTCCTGCAATTAGGAACCAAATTTACAACTTAGAGTTTAAATAGTTAACAAGTAGTTCAAAATTATGAGCAACTTACCAATCGATCTTCGGCCACCTGACTACACAGGGCGTTAGGGTGTTCAGGGTCTGATCCCTTAAACCCCTAGCAAATAGCTCAATGGGTTTAGGTGCAGAACCGGTCTCAGTTTTCTGCTTGTAGCAATTAGTAGCATATCATTGTATATATGTTTATGAATATATATATATATATATGAGAATTTACCATTCATTAACCCATATGGACGTATCCATCGACTCTAAGCAATTGGAGAACAACAGGGTTATGCTACCAAAATTTTGTATAGATATATATAAGGCTATGGTATCTAGAAAGTGTGTTTTACTTATGATCCATCTTATTGAATGAATGTTTTGACTCTAAAATGGCTGAGGACCATGGGTGGATGTATGGTGGTTGGAAGAAAGGGGAAGCTCACACAAAGGAGTGGATGAAGAAGACTCCAGAATTTATCGACCATGCATTCTCTTTAGCAAACAATGGTGGCATGAAGTGTCCATGCTGCAAATGTAGAAACTCTGTTTGTGAGGACAAGAAGACATTGTCACTGCACCTTTCCAATGTTGGTTTCATACCAGGTTATAAGGTGTGGGTTCATCACGGTGAGTCAGCTCATCAAACTGCATCAGTAGCGGAAGACGATGATACCATGAGTGATGATAGGATGGATGAGATATTTGATGCTATATGGCTAGAGTTTGGAACAAGCCCTGAGGATCCTCCTACACTGGAGGTTCAAAACTTTTTCAATATCCTTAAAGTTTCAAAAGAGCCATTGCATGAACACACGACAATAAGTGTCCTCGCTTTCGTGACCCGTCTTATGGTCATTAAGTCAAAGTTCGCATTCTCAAACAACTGTTACAAGGACCTCTTGAATCTGATCAGCGATGTTCTACCTATGAATCATAAGATGCTGAAAGACATGCACCAGTCAAAAATTTGCTTTCTGCGCTAGGTATGGAGTATGAGAAGATTGATGTGTGCAAAGATAACTGCATGGTTTTCTATAAAGAGCACAAGAATGAGATGAAGTGCCTAAAATGTGGTAAATCGAGGTTTGTAGAGGTTATAAATGAAGACGGTGAAAAGGTGATGATAGAGGTTTCTCATAAGCAACTTCGATACATGCCTCTTACACCTCGGATGAAATAGTTGTTTCTCTCAAAGAAAACCGCTAGGCACATGAGATGGCATAAGGAAGGTGTGTGTGAGAATGACCAAATGATGGTTCACCCGTCTAATAGTGAGGTATGGAAGGCTCTAGATAACTTTTATGCAGACTTCACCAGGGATGTTTGCATTGGGTTGGCGGCAGATGAATTCACGCCTTACAAATCGTTTGCGGCATCATACTCATGATGGCCACTCTTTGCTATTTCGTACAACCTTCCACCTGCGCTTTGCATGAAATATGAATATATGTCCTTGTGTCTCATCGTACTTGGTCCAAACCACCCTGGACAACACATCAAGGTGATGCTGAAGCCCTTAACTGAAGAGCTGAAACAATTATTAGAAACAGTCGAAGCATATGACTGAACAGAAGCCAAAATTCAACCTGTGAGTTTCCTATCTGTGGTCGGTCCACGATTTTAAGGCCTACATTATTTTTGCAAGATGGAGTTGCAATGGAATTCTAACATGTCCGATTTGTGGTGGGGATACATATTGTTTCCATCTTAAATCTGGGAGGGGAGATCTTCTATTTTGATTGTCATATACATTTTCTGCCCCCAAATCACCCATTTAGGTTGGATAGTAACAGTTTCAAAAAAGACAATATTGTATTGAAGAGGCTACCAAGGCATCTAACCGGTCTAGAGATCGCTGATATACTAGATAATTTGGTCCTTGATGGAAATGGGACCAATTTGCTGGATATGGATAAAAGCATAATTGGACCCATAAATGTGGATTGTGTGAACTCCCTTATGTCAAAGAACTAATTCTGATGCACAACCTTGACATCATGCATCAGGAACGTAATATTGGTGAAAGCATCTTAGGCCCATGCATGGGTTTTGCGGACAAGACAAAAGATAATCATAAGGCGATGAGAGACATAACTCAGATTTGTAATCAACCAACTCTTGAGTTGACAGACAGAGGCAGCAATCCACGTGAGCCATTTTGTATGAAACCTAATGAGAGGAAAGAAGTAATGAGTTGGATGCAAGATTTGAAATTCCAAGATGGTTACATCGTGAGCTTCAGAAGAGCTATAAATTTGAAAACAGGGAAGATAAATGGATTCAAAAGTCATGATTAACACATATTCATGGAAAGACTCTTGCAGTAATATTTCGTGGGTACTTAAATGATGATGTGTGGACAACATTAGCTGAGCTAAGTCATTTTTACAGACAAGTTTTTGCTAAAGAAATTAAGAAAGAGATGATGGAGAAGTTGGAGAAATAGATACCAATGCTTTAATGTACGTTGGAAAAAATCTTTCTTCCAGGATGGTTCAATCCTGCCAGGGTCTAATATCCCGGGTATTGCGGGTCGCCGGTTATGGCCAAAAATTCTGGACACAATCGGTTCCCTCCAGCAGCAAGCGGCTGGGGAACCATAAACCCCATACTAGATACGGCTCCACCCCTCCAGGCTGAAGAGGAGGGGCCACCAACCTTAAAAGAACTAATCCTAGGAGCAATCCATGACATCACTTCTCCACCCTATGATAAGCGTTGCTAGATGGGATTTCACCACCTGTCTGCCCATCCCACCTCTCTCATCGACCCGGGGCGAAGACCCAGGCCCCTGGTCAAACATGCCCAGGGGCTTCCCACAGTGGATAAGCATTGCTAGCCCTGGGGCCTCGAGTAGCGGCTGCCTTAGGCGCCTGGCACGAAGGGACATAGCCGTAGGAGCCCACACACATGTAACAGTATGTACTCAAGTGTTGAATTCGTCCCACCACCGCCTGACATAGCAGCTAAACTAGGAATACACGCCCAAGCACCATGACGGCTTTGCCGTGGGATAAATATCCCCTGGTAGAAGCAATTTACCCCATGTAAGATTCGGTAGTGCAAGTATTCGAATGGTCAACTCTCCACCAAATATCCAAGCCCGGGGGCTTCACATCCTTCAAAAAGGCGCCACCGCCCATTGCAGCGACAAGACAAGATAGCGCCTGGCAGAGAGGCCATATCCCCTCGTCTGACAGCTACATGTCGTAGGACGATGCAGGGGGCAAGCTAGCCCGTCCACATCGACCCCCACATGGGGAGGCTTAGTAGTCAAGTAAACCATACACCACAAAGCAACATCTTCGGGAACCTTCTTGAGCATTGCCCACCTCAGCATATAGAACATTCAGGAGCCAAGAAGAACACCATGGAAGACCGAAATGACCTCTGCAAATAACGTAAGTCGGCACTTGAGGCACGTGGGACCACAACGATTGAGCGTGCGGAGCGGCAACTCCCCACCTTCGCCAGGGCTAGCCAGAAAATGGCCAAGGCAGCCGCTCTTCTGGACACAATGCCCGCAACCTCCACTGATGGGGTGGGCAATGTGTACCAGCGGAGGAAAAGCATTCTCAGTACCACCGCCATGTTGCAGGCGGAGAGCTCCTTGCAGCATCGGGCCAAAGCCTCTATTTTGACCCCCCCCATCTGTTTCATGGATGGGGGACAAAGGGCCGCCCAGGGGAGTCCAGTGGCGGGAATGACTTCTTCGCCAGTGAGGATTTTAGCCTATGACCAGTTGAGCTGACTAAGCTCCCGGTCGGAACCTCAGGTGCATCGATGGCACCACCCAGGGGGTGATGACACGTAGTCTCAACGACCTGAGCAAAACCCACGCTGTGGGGGCCGTGACGATCGTGAAGGGTGCAACTGACAAACCAAGTGGTCAGTACCTTGGTTTAATTGTGATGAGTAATCGACTTGCCATAGCTTGAATTTGAATCCAAGAGATTTTGGTGGTTCTACCTCTATCTATCCTATTTGGATAATCACGTTTGCCTGTCTTGTGGTATGCAGGTGATAGGTGCGGCATGGCAGGCAACGGTGAGGATCATGGAAGGAGTAGGAGACCTAGTGCAGAGGATAGGGGATGGTCAAGCACAGGTTGGGTACTCGATGGCCGGACGATCGGGATGTCGGGTGATGCTGTGTGTGGTCTGCACCGTGCACAAGAAGACGAGGAGTACGGGTTTCTCGGTTGAGCCTAAAATAGGTCGACGGTTTGTCAGTGGTTTGGCCTCAAAACCACTAGGACAGTTTCTCCCAGTTTGGCCTCAAAACTAGTTTTGTTAGTTTGTCAATGGTTTGGCCTCAAAACCACTAGGACGGGTTTCCCGGTTTCGGCCTCAAAACCGGTAGCTACGATTTGGTGATTTGCACCTCAAAATCACCGCGACGGTTTCTTGGTTTCGGCGTCAAAACCAAGCATGCTATGGTTTGTCGGTTGTGCCACAAAACTGATGGAAGGATGAAGACAGAGCACGCGCTGAGATCTAGTGGCTTGCTTCGCGGAAGCAAGTTGGGCTAGGGTTTTCTAATCTCACCTCAAGACTAGCGGAGGTGTGGTGTGGGTGGTGCACGTGGTATCATCACGGAGGTTGTGTCGAAGTGAAGCAAAAAATGGTCGATTTGATGGTGTCAGGTGCGGCGCAGCGCAAGTCGAACCAAACTACCCTTATTTTGTCATAGTTTTCTTTTTAGCCCACAGGGGCATTCTAGTATTTTGGTTTTGTCTATAAATAGAACCATAGGGCTGTTGTGAGAGGCATCCCTCTCCCACCCCCTTGGCTTTAGGTCTTCATTTTGCTAGGTGTGATGTGTGCTTCATGTCTTAGAGAAGACATGAGAGAAGTGAGAGATTTCCCCAATCTTCCAAAGAGAGGGAGGATGTTTAGGTGTATTCCACACCTTCTAGACTCTTGATTTGTATCAATATAGCTGTCTTTTTGGATTGAATCATCTCCTATCTTGACCTACAATTCTTTCCATTTTTGTGATTTTCGGAGGTATTTTTGGCTCGATTTTCTATCTCATGATTTAAGGAGTTTTTCTTTAATTCCTTCCATGGATTTGGGTGCTAGGATGAGCCTCATCATGTACCTTCAATCTTGGAGTGAATACATGGCTCTAGACCCTTCGATTTGGTGAATTTCTTCCAGTTCCCCGAAAACCTTGTTCGTTGAGTTCATCCAAAATCACAAGCAAAATCTTTGGATTTGAGAAAAACTCTTTAAGGAACTTATTCCTTGTGTTGAGGTGATCCTTGTGTCCAAGTTTCATCCAATTTGGTGTCCTATAGCTCAAGAATCAAGGTTGGGAAGAAAGGGGCGCATTTTGGATATAAATCGCATTTTCAAAGACCCCCAGTTGGACAAAGTCCGACTCAACTGGACAAAGTCCAAAATGCCCGGACATTGTCCGGCCCTACCCCAGACATTGTCTGACATTGGGTTTTAGCTGCCATTCATGCACCATTTTGGCCACAGTTTGCTATCCAGGTATCTGATTGATTCCATTCTTTTTCCACTGTATTTGTAACTTTGAGGGCTCATGTTTACGCTATTGGTTGGTGTCTTCATCACCTTCTTGAAGAGTTTTAGAGTTGGGGTTTGAACTTGGGACGTAGGTCGGTTCTTGCAAAAGAATTTGATTCGGCTCCCATTCACCCACCTCCGGTCGCCTCCCTCGGTCCTTCAATTGATATCAGAGCAGGTTTGGTCAATAGTTGGCTTTAACAGGCTTTGTGACCCAAAAGCGACATGGAGAAAAGTGATGTCAAGCTTGTGGTCTTCAATGAAGAGGATTTCGGTTAATGGAAAAACCGAACTCGCAACTATCCCTTGAGCCAGGGTCGTGCCATCTAGGAGATCACGCAGGAGGGGTATGTGATCCTGACGATGCTCTACAACGTGAACCAAGGTGAGCTGCAAAGGTATGGAAACAACTACAAGGCTCTTAATCTCATCACTAGTGCTCTAGGTAGGAATGTGTATGATAGAGTCACTCACCTAGAAATTGCTCATGATGTCTAGATTAAATTGTGCAATGCTTATGAGGGCTCTTCTGAGATTAGGTCTTTGCACAAAGATACTTATAATAGATAGTACCAAACCTTCTCTCTGAAACCTGGTGAATCCCTAGATGACTGCTTTGCTATATTTGAGTCCCTTGTCAGTGGCTTATGTTCTTGTGGTCCTCTTGCTTATTCTGACAATGAACGTGCTAAATAATTATTGTATGCTCTTGATGATTCTGTGTGGGGTATGAAAATAACTTCTTCAGAAGAATCTTCTGATTTTGCTACCCTTGACACTAAAAAATTGTTTAGCAAACTTAAATCTCATGAGCCGTCTAGGAAAGGTCATCCAAATCATGATTCTTCTCTTACTAGTAAGGCTTTTATTACTAGTGCTCGTGTTGGTGGCCATGATGCTAACCCCACCAACACCACTGTCTCATCTACTTTTGAGTTTGCCTTGTCTTCTTTGGCCACAGCTTCTGATGAGCAGTACGAGAGCATCCCTGACGACGAGATTGTCCTACTGGCAAGAAAGTTCCGTGCTGTGCACAAGTTCTGCAAGGAGAGGAGGAGCTCACCTATGGGCTGCTTTGAGTGCGGCGACACCACCCACTTCATCGTCGACTGCCCCAAGAGGAAGAAGCTCGACTCCTACAACAAGTATGACTACATCAAGCAGCATGACTACAACAAGGGTGATGACAAGAAGAAGCACTACTTCAGGGACAAGAAGAAGAAGTTTCAGAAGATCATGTCCAGAGCGTGTGCTGCCCATAGTGACTTTGACTTCTCTAGTGATGACTCCTCCAGCTCAGAGGAGGATGAGAAGCCCAAGTCCAAGAAAGGCGACTTCACCGGCCTTTGCCTCATAGGCAAATCTTTTAGACACATCTCTGACTCTGATGTAAGCGATGATCTATTCCCCGATGGTCTTTCTTTGAGACTCGTTGAGCTTGAGAATGCCCTTTGCAACCAAGACAAGTTGCTTTGCAAGGTTTTTCGTGAGAACAAAAAATTGAATCTTGAGCTTGAGAATTCTTTTTCTAAAATTGCTTCTCTTCGATCCATGCACGATGATATGAGTGCTAAACCATGTGACAATTGTAAAATGATCATGGTGAACTATGCCGACCTGTGGTTGGTGCATTCTCATGTTGCAAGTCTATTTGATAGTGCCAGGTTAGAACTCAGAGAGCTCAAAGCTCATTTCATGTTGCTTGGTGCTTGCACTAGTTACCCTTTGCTTAGATCCAATTTGGAGGCTTGTGCTGTTAAGATTAAAGATCTTAAGCATCAAATTTCTCATTCTTCTCGCTACAGTGTTTTATTCCCTCCATGCGATGTGTGTGGCTCTCTCAAGTGTAAGCTTTTTCATGCTACCAAAGAGAACACTGAGCTCAAGCAGGAGGTTGCTTATTTGATTTCTTGCCTTGAGAGAACCGTGGTGAGTGAGAAAATGATCGAGGATGATTTGAGTCAGGTTGAGTTGAGTGCAACCAAATCCACATACAAATTGGGTGTTGGGTTTGAGAGATGTGAGAAAAGGATGAGAAGAGTGCTCACAAGTTTGTTCCTAGCTCCAACTACCACAAAGAGGAGGAAGCACTCAAACCAACCAAAACCCACTACCCATCCAATCCCATGCCATCCTTCAACCCCAAGAGAGGTGTGAGGAGAGAAACCACCAAGCTGAGAGAGCAAGCTTTTGCTTGCATGTTTTGTGGCCGTGCTGGTCACTTGGATGAGTTTTACTTCTGGTGCAAGAGAATTGAGAAGATGCGTTTTGAGTATTGTAGAGACTCATATCATGATGAGCTCTTTGATTTTCTACCTCGTTCTTACTTTTGTGCTTTGCCTCGCACATCTTCTCATGCTTTGTCTCATTTCTCTCATAGACCTAATCATCGCTCACATGGTTTTGGTTCATGAGAGAACAGCTTTGTGCCTAGATGCTTTCGTTATGTCCCACGTCCTCATCATGGTGATCGTACCCCACGTAGGCATGGTTTTCCTGGTGGAGGGTCTTACACTCACATTGAGCCTAGACACTTGGACGGTCCATATTTTCCCCATCGTGGTTCTCGTCCCACTGGTTCAAAGGGCGAGGTGCAAAAAACTATGAAGACTTCCTTAGGCCACAAGGTTAAGTGTTGGATTCTTAAAATTTATCTCACTAACCCTACCACTGAGCCATCGACCTCTTCTTATCTTATGTAGGTGATGGACGGAGGCCTGAAGAACACGTGGCTCATGGATTCCGGTTGCTCACGACACATGACCGGAAATATGAAATGGTTCTCCAGCCTCACTCCCCTATCACACAAGGAGTATGTGACTTTTGGGGATGACAAGAGAGGTAAAGTGCTTGGTACTAGCGTCATCAATGTAAATGGCTTCTTCACCTTGAATGATGTCACTCTTGTGGATAGATTGAGATACAACCTGCTTTCTGTCTCTCAACTTGTTGATGCTAATTTGAGTGTGCTATTTCATAAATCTGAGTCTCGAGTTCTTGATTCATCTGGTGGTCTTGTTTGTGGTGTTTCTCGGATTGGTAATGTCTTTCAAGCTGATTTCTCTCATCCTCAATCTTCTTTGAAGTGTTTGCTCTCTCGATCTTCTTTCAAGCTCTGGAAGTGGCATAGGAGATTAGATCATCGGAGCTTCGATTTGTTATGTCGACTCAGTGGCTTAGGCCTACTCCGAGAATTGCCCTTGCTCAAGTTTGAGAATAACCTTGTTTGTGCTCCTTGTCGTCATGGCAAGATGATCATTGCTTCCCATTCTCTGGTTAATACCGTGATGACTCAGCAACCCGGACAGTTACTCCATATGGACATTGTCGGTCCGTCTCAGGTTCGCTCCATGGGAGCCATGTGGTATGTTCTTGTCATCGTTGATAACTGTTCTTGTTACTCTTGGGTTTTCTTCTTGGAGAGCAAGGATGAAGTGTTTGAGCACTTTTGGAGATTGGCTTTAAGGTTGAACAATGAGCATCCCAACTGATTAAAAGCCATTCGCAGTGACAATGGGACCGAGTTCAGGAATGCCTCTTTCAACGAGTTTTGTCTTGAGCATGGTGTTGATCAGTAGTTTTCTGCCCTGCGTGTTCCTCAATGGAATGGAGTCGTGGAACAAAAGAATCACACTCTAGTTGATATGGCTAGGATGATACTCGATGAGCATATGACTCCTAGACGCTTTTGGGTCGATACTATCAACATTGTATGTTATATCTTAAATCGACTCTTCCTATGCTCGATCTTGAATTTGACTCCCTTTGAACTTTGCTTTGGACGCAAGCCGTCCATATCTCATCTTAGGCCTTTTGGTTGCAAATGCTTTGTCTTAAAATGTGGTAATCTTGATAAGTTTGAGTCTCGCTCTTCTGATGGCATCTTGCTTAGCTATACTCCTCATGGCAGATCTTACCATGTGTTTAACCTTGAGACTAACACCGTTGTTGAGTCATATGATGTGACCTTTGACGAGACTACTCCTTGTCCTCGTGATGTCTTTGAGTGTGTAGGTGACAAGGAAATAGAGGAGAGCATCTTTGTAGATGAAGGACTACAGGGATCGACTATGATGAAGATGAACCACTACTTCCTTCTATATTATCACCTGAGCTTGTTCCTGCTTCCACACTTGAAGTAGAGGCTCCTCATGCTACCACCTCTTCCACGGCAGTAGTTGAGGTGTCATGGGTTGAGGGGGAGATCGTCTCCGAGCAAGGTGCTCCCTCTCACATTCAGAAGGCATATCCACCTCAATAAATCATAGGTAATCTGAATGAAAGGGTAACACGGTCCTCAAGATTAGCTCATCTTTACTGCTTTACCAACACACTCTTTGTTGCTTTATTTGAGCATCGAGATGTTGGACACGCTCTTTCTGATTCAAGTTGGGTCAATGACATTCATGAGGAGTTAGAGAATTTTGAGAGAAACCAAGTTTGGACTTTAGTTGAGCCCCCTAGAGATGTTAATGTCATAGGAACCAAATGGGTTTTCAAAAACAAACAGGGGGGGATGGTAAGGTTCTGAGGAACAAGGCTCACCTTATTGCTCAAGGTTTTAGTTAGGTTGAAGGTCTAGACTTTGGGAAAACATTTTCTCATGTTGCTCATCTTGAGGCCATTAGGATTCTTTTAGCCTTTGCCACATCCAAGAGATTCAAACTCTATCAGATGGATGTGAAAAGTGATTTCCTAAATTGTGTCATACAGGAGGAAGTGTTTGTTAGGCAGCCCCCAGGTTTCGAGAACCCCAAATACCCTAATAGAGTGTACAAGCTTTCAAAGGTTTTGTATGGGCTTAACCAAGCTGTTAGTGCTCATAACACACCAATTTCATGTGCCAACATGTCAAGTAAATGTATGAAATAACCATGTATACACATTGTCTACTAACCTAGTTCCACAGTTTTAGTGTTTATTTGATTTCACGAACATATGTGCTAAATTGGAGCATTTCACGAAATCACAAGGAAATTTGGAATTCCACCAAAATAAGTGTCACCCCGGAGATGTATGTGACACAAGGAGACAGTGTGCAAATGTCACTAACCAGTGGGCCCAGGGGGTGGCTAGTTGGCCAAATTCCTTGGCCGACCGGCTAGCTTTTGAGTCAGTTCGGACCAAAACTTCTTGGACACGTGTCTACATGAGAAGGGAAAGTCGGTGAAGGCTGAACTCATTGGCCGGCCGGCCACGTGGCTAGGCTGGCCGGCCACCACTTGGTGAGTTACCGCCTCGGCCAAGTTGGTGGAGATCCCCCCATGGCCCTACAAATACCTCCCTACCGATGAAAGTCGACACACACACCACATTTTAGAGATTCCACTTACAAAACTCCCATTCTTATTGTAGTAGCTAGGAGTAGCCTTGTCGGAAGAGTGGCGAGGCTCTGAGAGCTGGAGGGTCTCCCGGCCTGTTGGGAGCCCTCCTCATAGCTCGAGCGTGGAAGCTCTGCCGGAATCCTTTGGGGTCTGACAGGATTTCTCGGCTCTAGTTTGCTCGAGTGCGGTAGCTCTGCCAAAATCATATGGATTCCGATAGAGAGTCTCTGCTCGAGTCCCTCAGGTGTATTAGGATTCCGGCTTGTTGAGATTCTCATGACATTACCTTAGAGTGGATGATTTGTCAATCATAGTAAGGTAGCCAGTCACTTCTCTTATGTTATTTGTGCATTTACATATCATACGATATAATCAGATATTGTCTTGTTGTATATATTGTCTCATATCTGGGGGATCATCTATCCAGTGGGACTCAGTGTGGCGACTATACAGACCCCTCATAGGCATTCCCTGTGACGTACGGTAGCGGAAGGTCCTAGACATAGCCATCGATGAGGCGTCAGGGGCATTGTCTATGGACGCGGCACCCCCAGCCATACGGACTGTTGTGGTACCCGCAGGAGTGACAGTCCTGTTAGGGCATCATAATCCACCACGTAGCTGGACCGGTATGGTGGGTCCCTCCCTACCTGACTTCACTATAGCCCCTTGTGTGGATTCCTTGATGTGCTATAGGTCGATCAGG
>VSTD030002004.1:0-12313 GCA_008808055.3 Sporobolus alterniflorus | reverse complement strand
AGAGAATTGATACATCGACCAAACCTACAATACATGAAGCACACTACCGGTACAAGACTGTCTAAACACACTCTGACCTAACGCAAGAAACCCACTCAACACTAAGGCTAAGGCACCACCTAACGGATCCAACGACCAACGACAGAGACAATGAAGTCGATCTTCCAGCGGAACTCCAACGGGCACACACAGACACCACAACAACGCCCTCAACAGGGAATTTGGCACCACAAGATGTCACCGTTGCTGGCACCGGCAGGGGCTGGACTAAGCTTTCGCTCAATGCAGGGGTGACACCCATCCTTCCTTTGCAGGACCAGCAAGGAGCTCGCCGTCCACACTCCGTGGCGACAAAGCACCGAGGACCACCTCAATCCAACCACGCCAACCGCCAAAGCCAGAAGAGCCAGGCCGGAGACTTGCCGCTGCAGCTCACCGCGCCGCGGCGACCTCTGCCATGGAGGCCACAGTCCAGACCCTGCGCGCCTGCTTCATCACCACCAACGGTCTTCAACGTCGGGCACGCCGCACCCCTCACCACGAAGGCTGCAGTGCTGCCGCGCCAGAGGAACGCTGCCACCAAACGTCAGACACGGCGACCCCGGCCGCTGCCGCCTCCTGGCCACGTGCCACCTCTGAGGACACCACAGATCTGTAGGAAGCGACCCACTACGACCTCCTTGGCACAGATCCGCCGCTGGATTTGGTGGGGATGCCGTATGCGCCTAGGTGGCCGCCGGAACCCTACGGCAAGGGGAGGGGGCCCGGCGACCCATCCCGCGCCATTGCGCCGCCGGCCAAGGTGAGAGGAGGCCACAGACGACCCCCCCATGCCGGAGCCGCTGCAGGCCGCAAAGGCCACTGTCGGCGCATGGAGCGAGGAGCGGGGGGAAGGGTGGGGTGGACGAGCCCTGCCGCCACCTTCATGAACCGCTGCACGGGTTGTGCCGGCGACCGCCTACGGCGAGGCGGGAGAGAGGGGGAAGGGCGGCGGTGGCGGCTAGGGTTAGGGGCGCCGCCCGAGTCACCCCTGGAGAGCGACGCGGGGGTCTCTTCCGAGCGACGCTGCCTTTTTAGGAGTGTTTGGCCTATCAAAGTTGGGGGGGGGAGGGCTGGTTGGAGTGATGGGGCAGCAGCAGCTCGCCAGCGTGGAGACGGTGGACCCATATTGGCCGGAAGAGGCAATCCATTGCCTGCAAATAATTCACACTGTAGTTCCCATAATACTGAGTACCATACAGAATAAGCTATGCTTGGCAATAATTGAGCTCTTTACTGAATAGCCAAATTTGATCTTTCCACCATCTCTTTCACCAATAGAGTACACTGCATGCAAAGAGAAAAAAGGGGTCTTGTTTAACTAAGTCAGTCTACACCTTGCTTCACGCGTACCAAACCAATTACAGCACTAACATCTACTTCCATTCATAATTCCAGGATCCCTGATCGCTACACTTGTAACATTATCACTGCACAAGCACATCTTGACAACCTGTACAAGATCAAGCACAATGCTGCTATCCTTGATGATCTTCCTGATAAGATGGGTGACCCAGGTGTTCTAACCATCTCTTATCTGATTGGCACCCAGAAGTTTGATCAAGCTCTCTGAGATCACAGAGCAAGTGTGAGCATCATACCAAAGGTAATCTACGATCAGTTGAATCATGATTCCTTGGTCCCCACTTCCCTACATCTACAGCTGGTGGATCAATCGATCCAGCATCCAGTGGGAACCATGGAAGATATCCCAGTGAGAATCAGGAATTCTTTCGTGCCTGTGGACTTTGTGGTACTCAAAATGGATGTCTGTCATCAGATACCGCTTATTCTTGGGAGGCTATTCTTGAGTACCACCGGAGCCACAATTGATGTTGCAGCTAGGATCATAAAACTCAGCATTAGCAGAAAAGAGGAGACATCAACATTCAAACCCAAGGGTACCAAAAAGTGCAACCAAGTCATAGTCACGATCGGACCGGAGAGGAATGCTATGATACCCAACGCAGTCGAGAAATTTTCTACAAAATTTTCTCGACGCATCAAGAATGCCACTCCAGTTGCAATAAGATCTCCAGTCGCACCGGTGAATTAATCTTCAAAGGTATGGAGATAATCTTGCTCGTAGACTATAAACGTGAAGCTCTCGCCGGGAGGTAAACCGGTAGTTATCCCTTTTTAAGCTTTCACAAGTCATTTGAGTAGTCGTCATTGAATAAAGGAAGATTTGCTTGCTGGTTTCTTTGCTCGTAATTTTCTTACACGTTTTGTAATGGTGGTTTGCCCCACCACTATCTTTTGGTCTTTTATCACCCGTTCAGCTAACGCTTAATGCTAACACCTAGAGTGCTAGGTCCTTTTATCGTGCTTATTTTGTGAGTATTTGTGTAGGATGAAGAAGACATTAAAGCGTGTGAAGCATGTGTTCTCGTCTAGTTCATCTAGCCGAAATACCGGTTCTCACTATTGACAATATGCTGCTTCACTTGTTGCAGTCTTCGTCCTTTGTGCCTTTTTGGCATAGTGCTGTGCAGTTGAGCTACAGTCCTGCACAAACCGGAGGTTGTAAGATCGTGGACGACGATGACATCTCCATCTATACGCCAGAGGAGTTGGAGAGGTTAGAGTCACTCCGAGTTCGAGAGTTCATTCACACTCGTGTTTACGATGTAAACCTACTCAAGAAAAGGGAGATGTACATCGATCTTCCCACTCTCTTTCGTGCTGTTGGTTGGAGTTTTGTGATGAGATTTCTGGAAAGTCCACTACTGGTGGAGGAGATCTGACGGATCGAGCACACGATGGAGGGATAGGAACGCGCTCAGGTGATATTGCGTTCCTCCATCAACTTACAGACCAGCATCATCAACAACCTCTTTAGTCACCATGACCTCGAACCTGATGTTTAAATTTCGCATAGATTTAAGCTTGAGAGAGTAGCCGGGGTGATCAGGTATGTGTGGTTGCTCTGTTTGTCCCATTCCCCATTTTTTCTATTCATTTCATCACTTGCCTTGTTATCCATATCATTATTACCCATGGCATGCATCCTAGCAGTAATTATCTTCTCGTAGTTTTAAAAGTATCTTAGTGTGTCTAATAAAACTCTTCCATAAGACATGGTTAGGTTATACATACACTTCAACTTTAAAGATCCTTTTTAATGTGATTCTATTTTCTCCCCCTCCATCATACCATTTAAAAAACCATTTCCAAAATTATTGAGAAATTTTTCTTAGCTCTTTGTGGACCACCCTTTAGCTTGATAATATACATAACTTGAGTTGTACCATTTCTTTTTACCCATGAGCTCCACATATTTAACCTTTAGAGGGTAAGATGAAAATAAACATTTGTTGAGCCGAGATGAGTAACCACAAAAAGAGTGCCCGAGTGCCTAATGTTGAGGAGTCATAATATCATATTCTCTTTAATTGATTTCAAAAAGGGGCTAAGTAAGAGAGACACGGATGAAATGTTCCACCTTTCAACCGTTCAAGACAAGGTGAAAATTTTTATAAAAGCTCCATGAGGTAAGTAGGGACCGCAAGGTATGGCTATATTGATTCATTTGGTAAGTTTGAGCATGGGTCTACACTTGTATTGTCTCAAATCTCTTGCACTGCTTTAGGTTTGTCATTGCTCGAGGATAAGCAAAAGTTTAAGTTTGAGAGATGTGTTGCCGCTCATAAAATGTTGATTTTATGCACCAATATGTCGAGTAAATATATAAAATAATCATGTATTCACCTTGTCTACTAACCTAGTTTCACGATTTTAGTGTTTATTTGATTTCAGGAACATATGTGCTAAATTAGAGCATTTCAAGAAATTATAAGGAAATTTGGAATTCCACCAAAATAAGTGTCACATCGAGAATATACCTGACATGAGGAGGCAGTGTGTAAAGGCCGCTGACTAGTAGGCCCAAGGGGTGGCCATTCGACCAAATCCGCTAACCGGTCAGCCAGGTTTTATGTCGGTTTGGCCCATGACTTCATGCACACGTGTCTACACGAGAAGGGGAATGCCAAGGCGGTGGAGAAAGTTGGTGGAGGCTGAACCACATGGTTGGCCAGCCACGTGGCTAGGCCAACCGGCCACCACTTGGTTAGTTACCGACTTAACCAAGTCGGTAACTCCTCCTTGGACCCATATAAATACCCATCTACCGGTGAAAATCAGAATACACACACATTTTAAAGATTCCACTTACAAAGCTCCCATTCTTAGTGTAGTAGCTAGTCGTAGCTTTGTCGGGAGAGTGCCAAGGCTCTGAGGGCCGGAGGGCCTTCCGACCTGTCGGGAGCCCTCCTCGTAGCTTGAGCGCAGAAACTCTGTCGGAATCCTTTGGGGTCCGATAGAGTTTCTCGGCTCTAGTTTGCTCGAGTGTGGAAGCTCTGCCGTAATTCTACGGATTCCAACAGAGAGTCTCTGCTCGAGTACCTTGGGTGAGGTAGGAGTCCCGACCAGTCGGGATCACTCTACTTTCATGCCTTAGATTTGGGTAATTTATCCATCATATTAAGTTATCCAATCACTTCTCTTATATTATTTGTGCATTTACATATCATATGGTAGAATCGGATATTATCTTCTTGTATATACGGTACCGTGTCTGGGGGATCATCTATGCAGTGGGACCCGATGTGGTGATTGTACAGACCATCCGGAGGCCTTTTCCCTCTGACGTATGACAACATTGTCTATGCATGCCGCGCCCCCAGTCATACGTATTGTTTGTAATATCCGCAGGAGTGACAATCCTGTTAGAGCTTCGTAATCCACCACATAGCTGGACCGGTACGGTGAGTCCCTCCCTACCTGACTTCACTATAACGCCTTGTGTTGATTCCTTGCTGTGTTATAGGTCGATCAAGAGGCCTAAGTCTATCCTTCAAGGCAGTCCCAAAGTCTAAGGTACGTATATATATTTCGCACATTTACATATTAGTTGTCTCACTCTTACCTAGATTAGGTGAACCCTTAGCTCATTCTTTAGAGTTATGGTTTCTCCATGTGCGTGTCTGTTATCTTCTCGTAACATAATCCCTACTAAGTCTAGTAATATTTGCTACATTTATCCTTGTTCTATTCTATAAATATGATAGAATTACTGCTTCTCTATATATTCGATACTCTGGAATACTTTTAGGTGAAGGCTATAATTATCATCTATACGCTTACATATTATTTTGTGGCTAAAAAATGCCAACAAAGTGCGCCAGGCTCCTTGGCGCCCTCTGTGTACACGTGGACGTAAGCACGTCACAGTGTACTGTAGGCCGTCAATGAGGCTGGTGCCCTACATGTCTTATAGGGCGCCAGCCTAGATGACACGCTTCTATCTATAACCCCTCATGGGTGTCCTCTTCTACTTCCTCTCAGATTCTCTCTCTCTTCTTCAACACCGAGCTTTCTACTTTCAAAATCCACACCTCCCTTGATCTCACCTTCCAACGCCCTCGATCCTGTATCTCTTCGTGAATCGATTAACCAAGGTATATTCCTCTGTTTTGTATCCTTTATTTGGAAATGCAGTGTAGATTGGGCTCTATTTTTAAATGAATTCGTCATAGTATGATTGAAGTTATTTATTTTTTGGAATATGCATTTATGATGCGACATGGTTTTAGAAACATATGAGACATGTAGATTCCAAATTTAGGTATTGCGATATGGTTTAAGAAATTTATATCTTATGCGACATTGAGTCATATGGATTTAAAAGATATCTTTTAAACGTCCTTGATTTTCCAAATCTGACTCTTTTCAGTCGCGCCAACCAAACTGGCGTGACGGAAAATGACCAGATTTGAAAAAAAAGTTTTGGCCGGATTCATTTCTCAGATTTTAATAAAAATACCAAAATACAACAAAAAATCCTTCGCATGATGGGTCACCCCATAGAGTTTTTGTTTCTTCAAAATGGAGTATCTCTTAGTTGACGACGACTAGTATGCAATCATGTCTTAGGTGTAAGTGTGTAAACGAGCCTTCTGAGTCTTTAGATATTGATCCAAACATACAGAGGAGAGTGAGGCACCATAGAGTTATTTACAAATTTACACAAGGTGGTGGTGGAGAATTTTAAGCACCAAATTTTAATCTACAATTAAATCCTCATTTAAAAACTCAGAAAGCATGCTTACACAGCTATGTGCTGATTGCATAGTGGTTATCGGACAACACTACAAGCCGGCCCATCCAAACAAGAGTGAGAATGGACCAGGCCGGCTTTTGTCTTTCGCTGCAGTCCTCTCAAACAGAGCGCCGGCGTGCGGGAGCTTTCACGGCGGGGAGCATGACGGAGGCGCAGAAGCGCGTGCCGGCGCTGGGATGGTGGCTGATGCTGGTCGGCTCTCTCCGCCTCGCCTCCGTCTGGTTCGGCTTTTTCGACATCTGGGCGCTTCGCCTCGCCGTCTTCTCCCAGACGCAGAGTACGTGCCACATTCCCGTTCTTCCCACTGCTTCCTTCTCCCCTACGTGTCTAGTAGATCTGGTCGAGATGGGATGCGGTAGTGACAGAGCGATCAATTCTGTACACCCGTGACTAGGAGCTAGATCAGTATCTCATGTCTCTTAGTCAACCAGGGACCTCAGGTGTTGTACTGGTTGGATCTATGCTAAATAACCCAATTGATAGGTGGGGACTAGAAACTTTGCAGATGGGAAGTTGATGCATTTGAAATTGCCACCTCACTGGACTTGCTAGAGCTTCTGTATGGTTCACATACATCACATTTCGTACTGATTAAGGAATTCCTGAAGGTCAAAGAAATAATGCATTTTTATGTTATATTTTGCTGACTCGTTCAGGTTACTTTCATTTTTAAGGAAGGATTTTCCTAGTCTGCTGCAACTGGGGTAGGGCGTGTAGTCCAACCAAGAGACTTAGTGAGCTCACTCTGGGATAAAGGATATTTTAGACACTACACAACTGCCACACCTCTGAATTCTGAGTAGACTGGGTCAGATGCTTAGGTGTTATGAGAAGGGAATGCCCTCATATTCATAATAATATAGGAATATCTGCTAGTTCATGAGTATTTAATTTCTTCAGGTCACTTTTTTTATTAAAAAAACTCGATCAGGGGTCCGATGCCCTTCTGACATTATATTAAGAAGGGACCTATCAAAGCCTGGGCTGGACAGGGGCACACCAATGCAGGCACAAGGCTGGGTGCACCAGCGCGGTCACAAGACCCAACACGAGACCCAGCTGTACTGTAGCCAAGGGAGATAGGCACAAATAAAAGACAACTGGTAGGTGCGGCACCCAGGGATCGAACCCTGGGTGGGAGCTCTCCGGCCCGTGGCCTTTGCCACTGTACTGTGAGCCCCTTCGCTTATCACTGCTAGTCCTTAACTCTGCCTCATTATTGAGGAGGTGTATGTGCACCTATCACTTCATCAGTAGCAGACTTGGTCTCAGTACAGCAGTTTCTACAAAATTAGTAAAGCACTCTGAGTCAGTTGTCATTGCGCTCACAAAACTTATATGACAGGTTCTTAATTAATTTGCAAATTATCTAAAGATCCATCGTACTAATGCCTGTTTGTATGCTATCGTTTGTTATGATGACTTGGCAAGATAACATTTATTCATATTATTATGATCAACATTTTTCTGTTACATGCAGTGACTGATGTACATGGCCGCACTTTTGGTGTCTGGACGCTTCTGACCTGCACACTTTGCTTCTTATGCGCACTCAACTTGGAAAACAGGCCTCTCTATATAGCCACCTTCTTGTCATTCAACTATGCCCTTGGTCATTTCCTCACAGAATACTTGATATACCACACCATGGCTGTGGCAAATCTGAGCATGGTTGGCTTCTTTGCAGGTACGGCATTTGCATTCTATGCACACTGTTCTTTTTGTTTCAGCTTTTTCTGAATTTGCTCTTCATAACATGACTAGTAATTTCTAGTATTGCAGCTGTTAGGTCTCAAAAATAGGTTGGTTAGCTTTCTGAAACTGAAATATTTGTTGGATCTAGTTTTAGTTTTATGAAATATTGCTATGACAAGACATGCATGCATTATAAGAATTATTGTTTCCCCCTGGCATGATTTGCGGGCGGCCATGGTCAAATTTGGCTTAGACAGAGTTTGAGAGAATCACATCACTTAAAAAATGGAGTTCTCAGTGTACAAGTGCTGCATAAGGATCTTGAAGGGTCTAGAGTACGTGTTAATTCAGTCTGAAATGGTTGAGTACTGGTAATGCTGCATTTCTGTCTTTATTGTTTCCTTAACCCCTCTGATCGATCCTCCTGGTTTACATACACAGGGACATCGATTGTATGGATGCTTCTTCAGTGGAATTCTCATGGGAATGCCCGCACTTCCCATGGTGTCAAGCAGTCATGAGTGGTGCTTGCTTCTTAGGGATGATGTGCACCTGGGTAAAGAAGGATGCCTGAAGAAACCGATGTTGTTTACAGCATACATTTGTTTATTCATTTTCCATGAAACACTTGTCCCTCATTATTTAGCCCTGAGAAATTTAGCATTGTGCCCTGTTCAGACGCTAATACCAGCTATCAAATGTATTTCGTTCTGTATTCTTGTACGTGTAGACCTTGGGGCGAGTTTGTGTGGGCCAAAAGGCATGCCATGTATTCCTTTTACCCGTGCTGCTGCACATGGATTTTTCCTTCTGAAATGTGAGATAATAATAATATCACAAAGTAGTGTTTTCTATGGTAAATGTCTCATATGTGCTGATTCAGCCATGAACCTTTTCTACTGTAGCACTTGTTTTCTTGATGAATTGTTATATTATCTTCGGTTTTCCTCTTACTAGAGTTTTGTTACGGTATGTATAATCAACAATCAACGTGAGTTATTTATTTATCTATTTCTAATGGTTAAAAATAAAAAAATATTTATTGAAAGATATTTTAAGTAGTAAAACAGTATCAAATTAATGTAAAATATGTATCAAAATTATTAATTTATTAATGACGTAATAAAAATTAACGGCTCAGATAAAAACTACTGTTTAGCTGCAGTGCACATCAGATTTTTTTTCCTGTCCAGCAGGAACATAAAACCTTGGAATATTCGGACATGGAGGGAAGCTTCTAGCGTCACTCAAAACTCCCCTAGCTAAGCATGATGTCGCTTTCCCGATGCTTTTCTTCAGTCTGGAAGCGTGGCTGCTGGTTTGATCGCCTCAATAACGAATCGCCTTGTGGCTTCCTCCACCAACCACTGCCACTGACCCACCTGGGCACCTCCACCTGCTCCGGCCAGCAACGGGAGATGGCCGCTCCGATGGTCCGGTCGCTCGCCGCTGCGATGGCGAAGAGGTCCTCCGGCTCCACGGCCGTCGTCGCTTCGCCTCGTCTTCCCGCCACGATGACGCACGTAAGCCGTGTTCAACTTCCTGTGAAGACCTGAGCTGAGCTGATACCATCCATGCGCTGGCGGCGTCGCAGAGGAGGCTGTGAAGTGGGAGCGGATCACGTACCTCGGGATCGCCACCTGCACCGTGCTCGCCATGTACAACCTCTCCAAGGGGCACCAACACTTCCCCGATCCACCGGTAACCACTGTCACTCCCTGCTACACACGTACTGTGAGCATCACATAGCGATGATGGGTTCAGAGAAGATGAATGCGACAGGAATGATGAACCAGATTTCATGTCCAGTCAACATGCTAATTTCTGTGACATGAATGAATAAGTTTCTGACCATTGTTTTCGTCCTCTGCCCTGTGTTTGCAACGCAGCCTTAATTACCCGTACCTGCGCATCAGGAACACGGAGTTCCCCTGGGGTATGAAACCGTTATTAACTCATTGTGTTATGCATGTTTCTTTACTGTCTATCTTTCTTTCTAGTCTTGTGCAAGCCAAATGTGAGGCAACAAACTTACTCATCGTACTGTCGAAACAGTACTAACCGTGTCAAATTGTACCTTGTTTTTTTTGCGCTGCTTGTTCAGAAAAAAGAAGACCACCAACTGTTGTAACGTCTTGATGCCTTTCTTGTTTCAGGTCCTGACGGCCTCTTCGAGAATAATAAGAAGCACACTGATGAACATCACTAGCACCGCATGGCCGTACCTTTGTAGTAGTACTGTTTTGTGATCTGTATATCCAGTGCCGTGTTGATGCGTGTATGATGAGTGCGTGTATCTTGTGTGTACAGCAGTGCAGCTTGTGTTGTTGGGGGTGTAGAACTCGGCATAAATAAACTTGTGTCATTTTTAGTAGTATACTGTACGTGTTGCGTGTTTGCTTTTGCCGAGGTGAACTAATTTGGAAGTCATGGTAAATAAAATTGTTGTTCTCTGCTTGAGCGGCACTGGAGGCACTGAGCGTGATTTTCCCTTCTCAGTTGTACTCAAGTGATTGGGCACTCAACTTCGAACCTTTTGATGGCGATGAGCATGTATTATGCTTGCATGTTGCCTGAACCGCTTCCAGGCAGTGCCATCGAATTGGCAGGTACAGTAGTAACTTAATGCTTGGGCATCCTTGGTGGGCTGGTGACCAGATAGGCGGGAGGACTCTCAACAAAAGCATTAGTTTCCTTTTTACTTTTTCCTTGGTTTTCGCATCAGGTGTTCTAGGCTTCTACCACCAGCTTATACTCTTGCGCCACCCGTGCCTCTTGCGCCACCCGTGCCACCGTCTGCCATGTGGCACATCGTCGCCATCTTCAATTCAAACTCAACTCGCTACCACCCGCTCCAGTAGCCCGCCCCCTTCAACCCCACCCATCACCCCTCGATCACCCGAGGCTGAGACGGCGTCCTACTTACCGTCAGAGCATCACCACCCCGAGCACCTTCTAACCTCCGCCCCATCCTAACAACTCAAAACCCTAATCCTAATCTCACCAGCACCACCTGGGAGACAGCAGCGCTTCCACCGACGCCTCGCACCACCCTCAACCTCCCACCACCGATGCCTGGACCAGCCCACGACCAAGGTAGGATGGGCCGGCACACCTGGCTCACGCGGTCCCCAGTGCGAGGTCGCTAGTGTTTCCGTTAATGGTTGTGTTTGGAACTGGGCCAGTGCTGCATCATAGCGTGCCTTGACGGGGTGGGCCGTGGGCATAAATAAGGTTGTAGGGTCGGCGCGACGGGCCCACCCAGCTTACTGTAGCGGTCATTTCCTCCTCTCTCTCTCTCCGACCCTCGACTCAGGCAGGCAGGCACCCACACCCTCTAACCAACACTACCATCTAGGGTTTCACCAATGGCGGCGGCGACCACCTCCCGGCGCGGCCCCGGCGCCGGCCGCAACATGGACGACGACAACCTTACCTTCGAGACCTCTCCGGGGGTCGAGGTCGTTAGCAGCTTCGACCAGATGGGCATCAAGGACGACCTCCTCCGAGGCATCTACAACTACGGCTTCGAGAAGCCCTCCGCCATCCAGCAGCGGGCCGTCCTCCCCATAATCAACGGCCGGGACGTCATCGCCCAGGCCCAGTCCGGCACCGGCAAGACCTCCATGATCTCGCTCACTGTCTGCCAGATCGTCGACACCGCAGTGCGCGAGTAATAAGCAATCTCTCCCTCCTGTTTGTTTTATTTTTTTCTCTCTGTAAAAAGAAGAGGAAACAAATCTATGGTATTGTTTTGAAGTAGCTAAGCTCCAATGGACTGTTAGGAATCATTATGCACATTGCTCTAGCAGATACCTCCTATTATGTACTTTGTCGCATTTGGTTCGATTTAGCAACGGTTGCAGTTTGTTCTTCGCATCAACGTATCACGCCTAAAATAGACTGTTATGTACCATATTCCAATGGACTGTTAGGAATCATTATTCACATTGTTCTAGCAGGCACTACTTATTATGTACCATATTGCACATTTGGTTCGATTTACCAACTGTTGCTGTTTGTTCTTCACATCAACTTGTTGCACCTAAACTAGACTGATTGTATACATCTGCAAAATGTTCTCGGTTTCTGGGAGTACAATGTTTTGGCAGAAAGGGTAAACCTAAAGCCGGCACTTGATTTTGTTCCGAAAGACTGAGGATGGGCCTCAGAGACGAGACTTGGATATAAGTATAACATTACCCTGTTTTGTTTTTACAACAACAAAAAATGTAGGGTGCAGGCATTGATTGTCTCGCCGACTAGGGAGCTTGCTTCGCAAACTGAGAGAGTAATGCTGGCAATTGGTGAATTCCTCAATATACAAGTGCACTCCTGCATTGGTGGCAAGAGTATCGGCGAGGATATCAGGAGGCTTGAGCACGGGGTGCATGTTGTCTCAGGAACCCCAGGCAGAGTCTGTGATATGATCAAGAGAAGGACCCTGCGAACACG
>VSTD030002003.1:0-12314 GCA_008808055.3 Sporobolus alterniflorus | reverse complement strand
CACATGCACCTCTCCCCCTAGCTCCTCGGGAGTTTTGGGGGGTGCATGGCATTGGCCCCACCCCTGCGTATGGTGGTCTGGCCACCCAAGTTCTAGCCCCACCTGCCAGAGAAGTACGACAGGACGGTCAACCCCACCGAGTTCCTGCAGATCTACTCCACCTCCATCCTCGCGGCAGGCGGGAATGAGGCTGTCATGGCCAACTACTTCCCCGTAGCCTTGACGAGGACGGCCAGGTCCTGGCTCATGAATCTCCTCAAGGGGACCCTCCACTCCTGGTCAGAGCTGTGCCGCCAGTTCACGGCCAACTTCGAGAGTGCTTATGTTCAGCCGGGTAACGAGACCGATCTCCACGCCATCCAGCAGCGCCCGGGGAATCCCTGCGCTCCGTCGTCCAGCGGTTCTCTCAGGTTCGCAATATCATTCCTCGTATCTCCAATGCTTCTGTAGTGGTTGCATTTCGCTAGGGAGTAAGGGATGAGAAGATGCTGGAGAAGCTCGCCACCCACGACGTCCAGGATGTGTCCGTGCTCTTCAGCCTGGCGGACAAGTGCGCCAAGGCTGCGGAGGGCCACGCCTGGCACTCCCCAGCCGCCCAGGCGGCAAAGGGGGAGAGCAAGCCCAGCACCAGGGCCCAGGCCCAAGGCGGCGGCAGCAGCAACAAGAAGAAGAAGAAGAAGAAGGCTGGCAGCAACCAGCCACTGACCGGAAAACCCACTGCCGCAGCTACAGCGGCGGGTGGGGGCCGTGGCGGGCCGAGAGGCGACAAACGCCCTCGTCAGCCGTCCAATAGCGACGACAGCAACACGAAGTGCCCAGTGCACAACTCCACGCACCACACCGCGTCGGAGTGCCGGGAGATCAAGAAGCTCGCGGAACAATTCCATGAGAAGATGCAGCAGCAGCGCCAAGATGGCACGCCTTCCCACCAGCGGGAGGGCAAGCAGAAGGTGGACTCCCATGAGGAGAAAGACGCAGAGATGGAGTTTTAGGATGTCAAGAGGGCACTGAAGGCCGTCTATGGCCACTCCGACTCTGAGTCCAGCGACAACGAGCGCCACAAGACGCTCCATGTCATGTTCGGAGGTTCCTGGGCCATCACGTCCAGGCGTGTCGTCAAGACTCTGCGTCGAGAGATTGCGGCGGCGGCGCCGAAAGCAGCACCGCACCGCAAGTGGGTGGAAAACCCGATTGGGTTCGACGCCTTCGATTGCCCCAAGAGCATGGCCGACGCCGGGCAGCTCCCGCTGCTGGTCTCCCCGACCATCTCCAACGTTGCAAAACCACTTCGACACTGAGGTACCTCATTCATACCCGGTCGGACATGGCTTACGCGGTCAAGTACGTGAGATAGTTCCTCGAGCGACCGACCAAGGAGCATCTCCAAGATGTGAAGAAAAATCCTCCGCTACATCACCGAGACACTAGAGTACAGTCTGCGCTATGGGTGGCGGACAAGAACAACAAGGTTGTTGGGCTATGGCGATAGCGATCTCGCCGGCGACATCGACACAAGGAAGAGCACCACCGGCGCAATATTCTTCCTCGGCAATTGCTTGGTGAGCTAGTAGTCTCTCAAGCAGCGAATTGTAGCTCTGTCATCGTGTGAAGCAGAGTACATTGCCGCCATTACTGCTGCAACATAAGCTATTTGGATGGCTCAGCTGCTTGGCGAACTCTTAGGGAGGGAGCCGAAAGTGGTCGAGCTAAAGGTGGACAGCAAGTCCGCCTTGACGCTAGCAAGGAATCCAGTCTTCCATGAACGCAGCAAGCATATCGATTTGAGGTATCACTTCATTTGAAATTGCTTACCAAAAGGGAGTGTCAGCACCTCTTACATCAACACGGAGGACCAGCTCGTGGACATCCTCACGAAGGCACTTGGGCAAGTGAAATTCTAGGAGCTACTGGCTAGGATTGGAATGATTCAAATTGGTCGAGACAAAGATTAGGGGGCGATTGATAGATAAGCCTCTGTCTCGACTCTGTATCTTAATTTAGATCAGATTGCTCTCAAATTCGAGCTCAGGTTAGAGATAGAGATAGCCTTTGATTAGAGATGAAGGTACAGATTTGTTTAGAGATAAAGATAGAATCAGATTCGAGATAGAATTATCTTGTAATCTAGTCTTATATAAGGAAAGCAATATATTCAGAAAAGCTGCATTCGGCAGCACCAAACCTGGGTATTCTCTGTTCTCAGAGTCGAGCATAGTAGATCCTGAAGCTAACAAGAACATCTGCCTGTTGTCCTTTTTTTTTGAGGTAATTGTTATCCTTACGTAGTGCTCTTCAATGTGGACTAGAAAGACTTGTTAAAACCGCAAACTCACAATTTATTCAAGCAGCAGCAGCAAAAAAGTAGCCGTGAGCGTCAAACCATAAATATGGAGAGGGACAATGGCTACCAGAGCATGTGGTGATAGCGCAATGTGGAGGTGACTTTGATTGGGATACTGGCAGCAGCATAGGATGGGGTGTGCCCACTGGCCAAGGAGCAAGGACTGAGTAAAGACTACTGCACAATTCAACATTGAATAACAATTCTATACGTGGCCTGTGTACCGTTACCAGCAGGCACATCTTACCCTAAAACGAATAGTGGAACACAGCACAAAACATGGACAGGCTATCACCCGGGGCTAACACTGGCACCAGCCCTTAGTGGGGCAAAAGAATTGTGCAAACCACGAGACTCTTACCTATAGTTACACAGTGATTTTGAAATAAGGTGGTACCTATTCGAGAAAAAAATGAGGTTCCTAGTTGTTTTGAATTGTTATTTTTTCTTTATTGTACAAAAGAAAAAGAGAAACACAAACAAATAACAGAACACTCTTCTCCATTAAAGTTCTAGATTCCAACCATAGTGGATGTTTTGAATATTGAACAATCTTATTGAAATCATAGCCAACCTAGCATTAAATATCAAAAATATACAGCGATAAGATCATACCATCCAAATTTTTACGAAGAGTTGACACGTGTTCTCTAGCATCAGATACCTTCATCTGTGCCAATTTAAACTCTTGCTCTGCTTCCTGGGATTTTGATTTTAAATCATTGTATTCCTTGTCTATAGGCCTGAGTAAATTCCAGTTAGTGGTGCCATTAGTAGATGAAGAAATAAAAAACGTTATATGCACTATTGTAGTGGTTAGAGTATATGCTGTCTCTACCTAGCTGTAAACTGTGTTAAAAGGGGATTTATGGTCTATTTACGTCCTTAGCCCTTTGGTTCACTTCATTATATACACAAGATTTGCTCCTCGCTGTAGCATTTGTTATGGCGATTTGAAAGTATAATATTTCAACAGGCCTAACCAAGCATTTATCAAGTAGACTACAGATAAATGAATGCAACTTGAACCTATTAACAATTTTTGCGCTTACAATTAAGTTCAGAACATACACAGGAGACACGATTCATGGAAGTGCACGTAACTGAAAACACTGTTGCTACATCCGATAGTTCAACTAAAGCTATTGTAACTACCATCTTTGCATAGTTAATTAAAACTAAACAATGTGCATAGCAAACTGAAAGGACTTATTATGTACTGATACAGAATCATATTAGACATTAATATTAAACAGAGTATTGAAGGACAAACAGAAAGGCTTGTTTGGTCTCCTTTTTGAGATTCTTTTCAAGAGGAAGGCTCCCTCTAAAAACGCTTCTGATTTTTTCTGTATGCGCGTCATATCTGCATTAACAATTCAAGTGTTAAACACAATGCTTTTATATATATTGAAACAGTTTCTGATCATAGAATAAACTGCCTATATTTCACAATATTTGTCCACTTTGCACACTGTGGAGGCACAAAAATAGCAATATTTGATGGAATCAGATCTGACTAGTTCCTAGACTATTGCATTACACATGACAACTTTATGTGACTGCATACAATTATTCAAATTTTGTGTCCTCATCTGTGCTCAAGTGATATAGTAAATCAGAAGAACTACAAGCATGAGCATAATAGAGAAAACAATAAAGTGTGAAAGAAAGGAAAAGGAACATGCATCTCCTTGAGCTTCTGCCCTCTGCTTTCCAATGCATCCTTCTTCAATCTTAATTTTACTCTGTCATCAGCATCCCTATTTAAGTTGTCTTTTTCCCGCTGAAGTGTTTTTAATTTCTGATCCAAACCATATATGTCTGTCCGCTTCTGATTTATAGCTGTATCATAGTCTTTTTCTCCAAGGGCGTGTGTCTTCTTCTCAAAATCAATTTGCTGTTTGAAATAAACATATAACAAAATCAAAAACTTTAGATTGAGTTCCATAGTTTAAGAGAAACTAAATAATGCAAAAAATTCAGGTGCCAGATAAATAAGCATGAGATTGGACAGGGATGATGAAGTGTTTCAAATTTCAGCAGTAATCAGTTAGTTACCGCAGGCAGCTGATTTCTCCCAGAAAGTACAAGGAAAACAAAATGCTGGCCTGGTAACAATAACAACAACAACCAAGCCTTTTAGTCTCATGCAAGTTGGGGTAGGCTAGGGATGAAACCACATGAGCCAAAAAAAACAGGGACAAAACAAGGGTGAAAAAGAAGGGGGGAAATGAAAGGCGACAAAAAACCAAATCAAAAAAGGAGAAAAGACAATAAAACGCTAAGCCAAAAAAATGAAAAGGGGCAGAAAAAAAACCAATTCAAATTCAAATTGACGGAACTGCTATTCTAGATGTGAACCTGATATGTACTGGTCATCCAAGGCAGAAATTAGCTGCAAAGAATCCAAATTCATAATTTTCCTATTAAGCGTACAAATCAATACCGCTCAGAAATTACCAGTGATCAGCTAAACCCATCAGGAGCCAGAATTGAAAAATTATGTATGGTTCACAGATTATCGTGTTTTTGTACAAAACTATCAGCAGTGTGAACAGTATTAAACTACAGAACCAGGCACATCTGTGTTGTGCATTGTGTATCGATAAACGACTCCAACAGTCAATTAGTGGGCTCTGGGCTGATAAATACCAGATGTCTCTCCCTTTCATCAATACGGGACAGATTAAGTTTTGAAAGCTCCGCTTCTGCGTCATCACATTCTCTCTTTTTATCTTTCGTGCGTTTTGAAATACCTGACTGAAAATGCTCAATATATTAGTACATGGTACCTAAAATAAAAATTACAGAACATATTGGTGTTGGTAAGTCCAGCAATTTTTGCCTTCACTAACCATGGATTCACTTTTTGACTGTATCTGCCCATCAACTTCAGAGTACCGAGCATTTATTTTAAGATAACGTTGCCACAAAAACTCTAACTGTTCATCATTGGATTTCTGATTGAGAACAAAAAACAGATATGTTTAGCATATACTAGTTAAGAATGAAGGGCTGCCTTTACTAGCACAGACGCTTTGAGTAAAATACAGTAGCATACTTCTTCTGAAAGAAAAAAACATTCTACAAACTAAAAGACCACTAAAATTTCAATTTAAAGACAATTAATAAACATATACATCAGAAGCAATTCCAAAGAGAAGAAAGAGAACCTTCTTCTCCTGCAAATCATTCTCAAGATCTGAGAGCCTCAATTTGATTCTGATTGTAAGGTTCATGGCAACATCATTTGCAAAGGGAAATTCAGGAACTGGCCCGAGATTATGTTTGTTAAATATTTTTTTTATGTCTGAGTCCCGTTCCCGCTTCATGGACATGTGAGCCTGAAAGCCAAAAACTTGGCATGAACCTCCACTATGGGCACCATCAAGTAATAACAAAAATAGTCTGGCAAAAAAAAGGTAATAACAAAAGGAGAAATAGGAGGGGGGAAAAGAAAAAATAGTATTACATCAGCTTCAGCCTGGAGCTTTGCTATGTCACAAGCTACATGTTTTGTTTTCTCAATCAGCGAGGAGCTCGTTGCTCCTTCGTCATCCATCTCTCTCCCTAGTTTACTGATTTTTGTTTCCAGTAATGCAATCCTTTCTTCAAATTTCGTTTGCCATTCCATTAGTTCCTCATCAGTATCTGAAAGAAGCAACGGTCAACTGCTATCATGTTAGGGAAAGCCATTACGCACAGCATACCGGTGAGAGGTTTACCTTCATTTTCCTCATCGAGAGCATCAAACTGTTGCCACTGAACCGTAAATAATGTACTTCTCTTAGTTGCTTTGGTGCTAATTTGCTCCTGAAGCCTTCTCAATTCATCCAAACTTGTTGACATATGCAGAATTTCGTTTTCGATGCCTTGGATCTTTGCCTTCAATTGCTCCATTTGAGATTTCGAAGCATCTGACTTCTCTTGATCTTGTGCAATATGATCACCGAGCTGTGAAAAAATTTGGCATGAGCTGAAGAGTTAGCACTCTAAATTAAACTGGCGATAAAGTTACAAAATATTTTCAGTTTAGCTGCAAATATCTGCTGCTATCCAACCACCACTTGCCCCAAAAAAATACCATGAACCAGAACTGGACTAAATGGAAAATAGAAGTAAGGTTTAACAGCAGAAGATAAAGTTCATTAACAATAGTGAATGTCAATACATCAACGCTGATATGCTGGTTTTATAATTTAGACAGGCAATTGGAGAGGAAAAGGTTGAGGATGCACGTGCACACAATACAGAATGTATAAATCAATTTACTCCCAAGCTAATTTCCGCATGCTAATTAATCTGTTGAGTGTTGCCACCCATATTTTTGCAATATATTAATAAAAAAACTGCCAAAACTGCATATATTGTTCCAATATAGTACTATGTTATCTACAGCACTAGCATCAATCAGGACATGCAGAAGCCTGGAAGTCCATAACTGATACGAATAAATCAACTAATTTGCAATGCTGAATAAGAATTTAAAAGGTTAGATATGGCTGAACATATCACAAACACTTTTCATCCAAGGGGCAGTCAGCTACAGGTGACACAACTGAACGAAACATGTCTTATACATTTTGGAACCTGATAATTCATCTTTTTTTAAATGGCAATATTATGTTAGGCAGTACTCCCTCCGGTTGATTATGGTTGACATTAGTTCATTTGTATCAACACAAAGGAACTTGAGCAAGTAACCACTAATGAGATTAATCCTATTCCCTCAAAAAAAATCATAACAAAATAGTAAAATTCACATATAATCAGAGAAAAAAGAAGCTATAATTGTAGAATCCAGTTGTGCAGTGGCAAAATATATATCCTACTGACCACAACTGTCCAATTCAGCCACACAGGAAAAAGGATATCATGAATCCTAGGATGGCAGAGGATCATAGAACCTTATATGCTTGGTCTTTTAAAGTCTGAAGGTTCTCAAGCTTCAACTTAAAAGTCTTGATCTCCTGTGCTTGATCCTTGTGAAGTTTCTTTATCACTTCAAGAGCTTTGGTGTAGCTGTTGGACAAGGAAATTAAGGAATTCAGTTGGTAACTACAAGTTATGACATCATATAATGAATGTTAAAGGACGCATTACTGAAAGACAAATAGATAACGGTAGTTTTATAACTATCTATGAAAAAAATGAAGTTTCTGAAACCTTCTTAAGTAACCACTAAATAATATGCTTTCAAGTACCGGGTGGCAGAGAAGATGTCATCAAACTTCTTCTTAAGTGTCGATGGGTCCTGCAATGGCCAATTGGACTCGTCTTGATGAACAAATATAACATTCTCCAGTACAGCCTTTGAAACACCCATTAGAGCTGGAATCTCTCTATCCATGTCAGCACATCTGTAGCTGAGACAGACCCTCTGTAGTACAAAATAACCAGTAAAATTCAACGCGTTCAAGAACAGAGCATCAGAACCAGAAATGATCTGGAAACTAGTATTAGTAACTCAAAAGGTTTCACCAATTCACAAGAATTTTTCACAATTTCAACCATTTAATTTTTTTACAGTCATTAATTGGCATTGATAGCACTAACATTGCATAATAGCACTAACTTTGCCATTCACTTTCAAAATTGATTCATAGTGGCATGATAGCACTAACTTTGCATAACACTGTGAATAGCATACAGACATGCAGTGTCACTACCAAGATGTGAAAAGTGCCTTTTTACGAGAATGGCAAGTACCTTTTATGACCACAACGTTTTCATGAGACTAGTTGGAAATAGAGTAAAGGCCAGCCACAGCCCCCACTTGAGTAGAGTCCGACCACTTTGGGTCTTATGTACGGAATCTTTTCCCACACATTTCTGCAAGAGGCTATTTCCAAGACTTCAACCCATGACCTCATGGTCACAAGGCAACAGCTTTACCGATGCGCCAGGGCTCCCTTTCTTGTTGAAAATAGAGCTGATGAAAGGAAGGCAGACACTATGCATGGCAACCTATCGCTCTTTCAACAAGAGTTGTTTTATACCCTGGATTCTTTAATAACCTTGGCAGAGGAAATATGGCTTTATTGCGATGTTATAACAGGCTATAAGTAAAAAGGGCAGTCTGGTGCACGTTGTTTCCAGGACTTAAGCCATGACCTCATGATCACAAGGCAACAGCTTTACCGCTGCGCCAAGGCTGCCTTTCTATAACAGGCTATAAGTAATATAAAATTGAAAAGCAACGACCAAATGGTGCAATTTAATATACGAATGGAAAAAGGGGGAAAGAAGAAGAAACTGAGGACCTCGCCAGTGTGTGGATTAATAGTCTGAAGGACACTCTCGATTGCCTTAAACTCCATCTTTGATGCCTTTTGGGTAAGCTGGAAGGATCGTATGCACACTACATCTTTGCCCGCTGCTGTCTTAAACCGCAGCTTGATCTGCCCTTTCGTCTCTGTCTCACCTGACACCTACATTGTAGACAAGGAAAACCTCAAAAAATAGGTTACAGAGCTGCATTTCAGTCTGGATTAACCAGATTTCTGACATTTGACTAAGGCGAGGCTGCTAGAGTAAGAGAGAATAACCCAGAATGACCATGACACAACCCAACCAAAGTGGCCACACCCACAGACAGGTAGAATTCTAAAGGGCCCGTAGACAAGTCTTCTCGATTAATCCCAAATTGAAACACAGGCAGACACGCGCACACCCCTTACCATTCCCAAATCCAGCAAACCCTTCTTTGCAGGCCACACACACAAGAATACCAAGAACCTGTGGGAAAACAGAAGAGGCTAAGAAAGCGTAAGTCACCTTGGGGTCATGGACGAATGTGTGGCCGGAGCGGGAGTTGGGGGGCAACTCGCCGGTGCAGGACAGCTTCAGGCACTCGATGATCGTCTGCAAAACAAATCAACATCAGAAGAAGAAGCAAGAAAATATCGAAAAACCCCATCAATCCCGGAAGGACCAATGCTTTGGGTTGGGGGTGATGGGTCAATTGCGTACCGTCTTGCCAGCGCCGTTGGGGCCGACGATGAGGGTGAGCGGCCGGAAGAAGGTGATGACGTTCCTGTTCTCCGGGTCGAAGCTCCGGATCCCTTTGATCAGCATCTTGTCCACCGTGCTCATCTTGCCCCGCCCCTTCCCTTCCCTTCCCTTCTTCCCCCTCTGCTCCTTGGTGCCCCTCCTCCGCGGCCGCTTCGATTGGTGCTCTTTGGCGCGACTGCAGCGAAACCTAGATTGAAGACGACGCCTCGAAATGCGCCTGTCGGTCTCACTGCGCCATGGATGGATGGAATGGAAGGAGGTGGGAAATCGCTTCCCAGGTTTTTGGGAGGTGTCTGGATTTTGCCCCTTTTTTTGCTTTTTGGGAGGGTTTAGGGTTTGGTCTTCGAAGGGGACGACGACTTCGTTTGAGGAAGGATGAAGACTTGTTTGGAGCTGCTGATTGGTGGTGCCGAAGGTCCGCCAGCTCGGCACACAACGCCGCCTCACGTGTTTCGCGGCGGACTCTGAATCGGAATTGAGTCCCATCCTGCTTCGGTGTCCACCGCCCCTCTGATTATCTACTAACCTCGTCATCTAATCGCGGCAGTTTGAAATCTTAACCTTAACATCGTCACTCACCCTCTGCTGCGGTCTTACCCCATCTGCACTGTCTTGGCCTCCGGCACCATCGGTGCATTGAGAGTCACGTGGCCACGCCCCTGCGTGATTGGTCACCGCGCAGAGTTATCAGGGTAATTAGGAGCTGTGTTAAGGGTGTTCACTCTAGATTTTATAGGTATGTTTCACCTATTGCTTGTCAAAAATGTACAACTCCAACAACTCTCCTTAAAAAATATAAAGTTGAGACTACTTCACCATTTTTGTGCAGCAAAAAAGATGCTCTAGAAATAATAGATTTTCATGTCCACGCATAGTTGTAGAGTAATTAACCATTGTATCATTGGTTACTGGTTAGGTCTCTTCCACCCCATGTTGGCTCAACTCCTTGGTTGGCTTCCATCTCAAAGATAAATCAGAGCTCCTCCACACCCAAAAAGCTAGCCTTCCACCATAGAGCACCCATTCGGCCAAAAAATTGATGTCACAAATCATTGCACTCGGTGCTTCAACTCCTCCTAATCCCTAAGTTATTGTAGCTAATTCGACGGATATTGCAAAAAATTGGACACCGGTAGAGTATACGGTGTCACCTATTGACACAATGGCGTCGACACGTTATGTGGGCCTTCCACGCATGTGAGAGTGCAGCCAGGTTGTAAGATTGTCTCCAAAAATTAGACATAAAACCAAAATGCGTCGATGTAGGGCACTATCGTGAGACGCAAACATCTGCAACCCAAATTGCAACACATTTTAGGGGAAGAGAGCGGAAGGGGAAAAAAGGTTTCTCAACCAAGGTGAGGCAGTCATGGTGCGAAGTGCTGTGGTTGGAACAATGGTGTGAAACCAGCAGCGGCCACGAGAGTAGGGAAGTAGTAGAGGAGAGAGAGAGTAGTGATGACCAACCTCGTGGACCCCAGGGGAAGAACAATGAGCTTGTCGACATTGGGGAATCGGGTGAGCTCCTCGACTGCTGGGATCTGTGATAGCTTCTCAAAGATGGGGATATGTGTGACGTCCCACCCTTAAGTAAGGATGGTTAGTCCTAATCAGGATTCTTATGAGTTGCCAACACCGAAGCATTGACGCATAATACATCACATACATAGCGCGAAATACAAGTTATTACATGAATTCTTGGTTTACAATAGAGCACACAGATCATGAAGTGTTTAAAGTTTAAACACAGCGAAAGCGATACAAAAGATGACACTCAACGATACAAGGGTCTGCATCGAGCCCTAAGATGTGAAGTCCTTCACAGCTCTTCAGAGCTTAGGCTCCCAGCTGACTTCACAATCCTCTGGTGGGTTGCTATTGGGCCACATAAACTTGCTGCGGCACCCGCAGTACTCCAGCATTTCTGCGACCAAAAGATCCACAAGCAAGGCTTGACCAACTAAAGCTCAGCAAGACTAACTCATCAACGTGGTCATAAACAGCCGACTCCTAGCATGCAAGGCTTTATGGGAGAGCCCTATACTAAGCCAAACTCACACTACGAGAGAGACCTTACTTCCAAAACTTAGCTTTAAAACAAAGACATGCACATCCTACTCTAAACACACAAGAATTACAAACAATTAAGCATAACGAGCAACGCAACAATAGTTACCAAAAGCTCATTTAGTTTATTAAGTTATCTGCGTGATGACTATCATAAATAAGCGGTACTTATATCCGAGAGTCACGATGATTCAAATCGATGTACATCCTGTAGGGGAAAACCCTATCAACACGTCATATGCTTTCCACGCTCGATTCATGTATGGTCACAGACCATACATCTTCTATGGTCCGTGTAGGCAACCTTTCACTAGTCCCCACCAGGATGAAATAGGCCCCTACACCCGGGAGAAGTCTGGGAGTATGGGAGAGAGGTTTCGGCCTAGCTATCGTCTTGGGTCACCTCATTCCCCTCCCTCATGACAGTCTTGGAGTATGGGAGAGAGGTTTCGGGCAAGTGATGACACAGCTACATCAGCTTACTGGACACATAACACAAGCATGCAATCGGTATATTCAATACTTGCTCGTGAGGGACAATCCATCGGTCCTTAACCGACACAGGTGGGGGCTACAACCGTGAATGTGTCGACTTTCCACACATCACTCCCCGACCTTCACAATCGACGGTTCTTTCCTTTTCACCTAAGGGCTCCGTCCGGTCTCCAATTTAGCCACAATCTAACAACTAACAGAGTTGAGTTTTTTTAGAGGGACCTATGACTGCTATGTGGTCTTTTGACCACTCGGCCATCTATCGTAATCTACAGCTACGCCTAGCCATAGCTAACGATATATCTCTAGTCATAGGATAATCAAGGATAGATTGGAAGGTGTCCTTATGCAACTAAGGTTTTAATATAACTCCTATGACCTTATGCACAATCAA
>VSTD030002002.1:0-12316 GCA_008808055.3 Sporobolus alterniflorus | reverse complement strand
AATTACCTAGCACAATATAATACTCATCATGTTGATACCGATAAGAAGGCAGAGCTATTTAGAAGAGGATTGTGCCTCCCACTTCAGGACCGCTTGGCTCAATTTTGTGACACATCATTCAACGCTCTTGTGAGTGCCGCAATTGCCCAAGATGGTACCTGCCAGGCTCTATTGGCAAAAGAAGAGTAGAAGAGAAAGAGGGACTTGTCAGAACCTTCTGAAGATAGTACTGATGATGCTCCACCAAAGTACTGCCTAGTGTACACTCCATCTGCTAGCAAGTCACAAGTGCCACCTCCATCACCACAGTGGGATCACCACCCACCTCAGCAGCAAATGTTACCTCAGGTGCCCGTCTAGGCTCAGTAGCAACAGGTATTATCTCCAATGCCTGTCCAATCTCCTTAGCCTGCATTATCTTGTGCACCTTGGTAGAAGACTGCAGTAGTCAGAGCCTCGTGTTTCAACTGTGGACGTATTGGGCACTATGTTCGGCAATGTCTTGCACACAGCAGGGGCAAAGCACCAAGTGTTCTAGCATCAACGGTAATTAAACAGAGAGGTCAGTTCAGGGACCCAATATCGAGAAGCGGTTGTGTTAACCACACCATGGTCAAAGATATTCCTGAGGGAGAAGAAGTACTTGCAGGTACTTCTTCCTGTTTGGACATCCTATCATCATCCTGTTTGACTCTAGAGCATCACATGACTTCATGAGCACAACATGTGCTGAAAGGTCAAAGTTGGCACTTACAATCGCCAAGCCATCCTATATGATTAGTACCCCTACAGGCCAAAAGGTGGCAAACCAGATTGCAAGAGAAGTCCCACTCAAGTTAGCTGGACAAGTGTTTCCCACGCACCTCATTGTCTTGGATGGACAAGGGATAGATGTCATTTTGGGAATGAGTTGGATGAAGCCACACAAAGCTATTATGTATATAGCTAACCGACTGATTTACCTAGATTCTCCAATATATGGCAAGGTCACCTAACACCTCCAAGTCGTTGCTCATATCAAAGCATCCGTGCATCGCATTGTGGCAAAGTGTATAGAGGAAATACCCGTGGTCCAAGAATTTCTAGATGTTTTTCCAGACGACCTGCCAAGAATGCCTCCTGAGAGAGACATTGATTTCAAGATTGAATTGCAGCCTAATACGGCCCCTATAGCCAAGGCTCCATATAAGATATTGCCTGCTGAGTTGGTAGAGTTGAAGTTTCAACTCCATGACTTGCTAGACAAAGGTTTTATTCACCCAAGTTCATCACCTTAGGGTTGTCCAGCATTGTTTGTATCAAAGAAAGATAAAGATCTCCATCTCCATGTGGATTACCGACCGCTAAATGTAGTCACCATCAAGAACAAGTATCCTTTTCCACGCATTGAGATCTTGTTTGATCAGGTAGCGGGAGGCCAAGTGTTTTCCAAGATTGATCTTCGCTCCAGCTATTACCATATTAAGATCCATGCTGAAGATATCCCCAAGACGGCTTTCTCTATGAGATATATGCTTTATGAGTATCTTGTCATGTCTTTTGGGTTGATAAATGCATCGGCACACTTCATGTACCTTATGACCTCCGTATTCATGCTAGAGTTGGCCAAGTTTGTTGTGGTTTTCATTGACCACATACTTATATATTCAAAGAGTACGGAAGAACATGAAGCGCATTTGCATGTCGTGCTTCAACAACTGCGGGACCATTAGCTTTTTCAAAACTTTAGCAAATGTGAATTCTAGATTAATGAAGTACCATTCTTGTGTCACGTGATATCACCAGAAGGAATTGCTGTGGACCCCGGCAAGGTGAGAGATGTCTTGGCTTGGAAGCCACCAACGTCTATAACTCAAGTGTGCGGTTTCCTTGGGTTGGCTAGCTATTATCGAAGGTTTATTCTGAACTTCTCCAAGATTTCAAGCCTATCACTAAGCTCTTGAAGAAAGGTAACAAGTATGTGTGGAGCAAGGATTGTGATGAAGCTTTTCAAACTTTGAAGAAGTTGCTAACCACATCTTCGGTGCTAGTGCAGCCTGACATCGCTAAGTCTTTCGACATTTAATGTGATCCTTCTGGCATTGGGTTGGAATGTGTCCTAATGCAAGAATGGTGAGCGTTTTCTTACCCCTAGCGACAGTGGAGGCACCACGAAGAGAACTATCTTACTCACGATCTTGAGTTGGCAACCGTGGTAATTGCAATGAGGACGTGGCGACATTATCTACCTGGAAATGTGGTTCACATCTATACAGACCACAAGAGTCTGAAGTATATTTTTACCCAACTGGATCTGAATATGAGGCAAAGAAGATGGCTAGAGTTGATCAAGGGCTATGAGTTAGAAGTCGACTATCACCCGAGAAAGACGAATGTGGTTGCGGACGCGTTGAGTCGCAAGGCTCACTAGAACTACTTGCTAGTTGTGCATTCTACTATAGAGGAATCCAGCACCCGGGTGTTACCAGACTTTTCATTGTTCAACATCACTCTCACACCTACCTTGAGGAGTGAGATCATTGCTGCACAAAAGCGCGATAAGGGCATGAGGCTTATCAAGAGGAGAATATGAGAGCGTGACTCAAAGGTCGCTTGTTTCCGCAAGGATGCGGAAGGCACAATATGGTTCAAAGATAGTTTGGTTGTGCCAGGGAGAGAAGCCCTGGAGAAGAAGATTTTAGATGAAGCTCATACTTTGAGGTACTCTATTCATCCGGGCAGTACCAAGATGTATCATGATTTGAGACAACAATTCTGGTGGACAAGGATGAAACACGAGACAACATGCTATGTGTCGGAATGTGATACCTATTGGAAGGTAAAGGCTGACTACATGAAACCTAGGGGATTGTTTCAACCCTTGAGTATCCCGGATTGGAAATGGGATGACATAAGCATGGATTTCATTATGGGTCTACCTTTGACTTCACGCAAGTTTGATTCGATTTGGGTGATCGTACATCGACTCACCAAATCTGCTCACTTCATACCCATTAACACCATGTACGAGGTTCAGAAGTATGCCGATACCTACATTGCTCGGGTGCTATGCTTGCATGGAGTTCCAAAGACGATCATATCTGATCGGGGTTCGCAGTTTGTTGCTCACTTTTGGTAGCAACTGCATGCATCTCTCAGGACCCATGTGATCCACAGTTCGGCCTATCAACCATAGACGGATGGCCAATCTGGGCGAGTAAACCAAATCCTAGAGGATATGTTATGAGCTTGTGTGATGGAATATACAGGGAGTTGGGACAAGAATTTGCTGTGGGCAGAGTTCTCATACAACAACAGCTACCAGGAGAGACTAAAGATGACACCGTTTGAGGTGCTATATGGACGTTGATGCCGTACTCCACTCAACTGGATTGAGCCAGGAGAGAAGATGATATTTGGACCCGATCTTGTTGAAGAGGCCGAGATGACAGTCAGTCGCATTCAAGATAACCTAAGGGTCGTGAAATCATGCGAAGAGAGTTATGCAAATAGGAGGCGCCAACCCTTGGAGTTTGTACTTGGGGATCATGTGTATCTGAAGGTTTTGCCTTTGAAGGGCATGAAAAGATTTGGGATGAAAGGAAAACAAGCGCCTCGCTACATTGGACCATTTCCCATCCCTAGGAAGTGTGGAAACATGGCATACAAGTTGGAGTTGCCACTATCATTGCCAAGAGTTCACTATATCTTCCACATATCATAGTTAAAGAAGTATTTGATGGTGCCTGTGAATATTGTATTACCGGACGTGACACCACTCGAGGCTGACTTGACATACCCAGAGCATCCGGTGAAGATCTTGGATCAAAAAGGCCGTGTCACCGCGCAAAACTATCAAGTTCTTCAAGGTGCAATGGAGCAACCATACCGAAGAAAAAGCCACTTGGAAGAGTGAAGAATTCCTCCGTTCGTGTCATCTGGACTTCACTTTGCCATAGGTAAGGTGTGTGTGATTGTTCGCTGCCCTTGCTAGGATCTTTCTTCTTCGTTCAAATCTTGGGACAAAATTTTTGTTAGGGGGGAGGGTTATAACACCCCTAGTTTTCACTGCAGCCAGTAATGCGCAGTCTACAGTGATTCATCTTGTAATAACAGTAGATCTTTGGAAATGGGACTTGGTTTAAGTTTGAATTCAAATCCAAACTCTCTTTCCATTTAATGTCAAAACAAGTCAAGGGGAGCATGTATGGAAATATCAAATTCGACCATACAACCCTATCAATCTAAATTCAAAATCTGGATGGTCAAGGCAAATAAGAATTTTGGAGAATTTATCAGATTTTTCCAAACCAGTTTGAAGCCCCAATAAATTTGGCCCAAATTCAAAAGATGTTTTGCTTCCAGGAATTTTAGTTCAAGTTCTATTTCGAATTTGAACTTTTGTCTAAAAGGAAAGTTGTTCCTTCTCTTCCATTCTATCAAAGTGGAGAGTTTGGTAAACTTTGGAGCAACAGATTGGTGGTTTTCATAATTTACAAATTTGGGTCAGTTTGGAAAATAGAAAAGCGTACGGTTCAATGAATTGGGCCCACCCTAGTGGAACAGTGGCCTGGGTCAACTTCAAATCGACCGTGCCACACACAAGTCCAATCGGGACATGGGAGCGGGACTGCGCCACATTCCCACCGGACTGGTAAGCCATCGTCCGTTCGATGCCGACGTGTGGGACTGGGACCACTCCCTCTCTCATTCTCCTCCGCCTATAAAGAGGAAAATGCCGGCGGAAGTTTCCTCCTTTTCACCATTTTCCGCATCACTGCAGTAAGCTACCACTACCCACTCACCGCCGGCTAGCCGCTGTTTGGCTCCACCATTGGGCGATTCCTCAGGCACAGCTAATCCCCACTCCTTCGTGGTTCTATTGACCTAGGTTTTGGCATCATCGCTCATTCCATCCTCCGTCCACCACAGATCACGCGGGCGACTTCCACCGCCATTGGTGAGGTCCCTCCCCCGTGCTTTCCATCACTGGCTAGGCCTTGCCTAATGTCTGCTACACTTGTGTGCAGCTCAGAAGCCGGGTTAGGAGCACCTTACCCAACTTAACTGCCGTTTCCTCCCTCGACGCCGTTAGTTGCTATCGCTCTAACCGCCTCACCGGTGAGATCCCTATTTCTGGCCACCTCTTCTATGTTTAGGTGTTGCAGTTCATAGCTGGATCCATGAGGATGGCCGAGGTGAAAACCTTGTCGCCGCTCGAGCTCCGGCAAAGCGCCGGTGAGCTCGCCACGCTGCGTGCGCTCGCCGCACTCTGGCCACACACCGATGGCATGGGCCATCCAAAGGCCACCACCTTGGCCTAGCTAGCTAGGCTTTGGCCTAGTAGGCCACTGGGGTTGTGGCCTGCGGTGAAGCCTGAGAGAATAGTGGATTTTTCCATTTTCCTGAAATTATTTAAATAGAGTTCAAATCAAATTCGAGTTGAATTTAAATCTATCCAAATTTGTTCAAACTTGGTACTTGATTGAATTTGTTCAAGTATAGGAATTCAAATAAAGGATCTGAGTTAGGTTTTCAAATTTAGTTGAATTTGATTAAACCATTTGGAAAATACTCATAGGCTTATAAATTCATTTAGAAATTCATAGTAAATTCCATATGTCTCCAAAAATTATGAAACTTGGACCAAACTTCATAATTTTTTTCCACATCATGGTAAGTAGCTTAGCATTACTATTGATGACATGTTATAAGGTTTAAGAGTTTCCATTTCCTCATTGGAGAGTTGAGACTTGTTCACTGGAAAAATTTGCATGTCATGAATCCAAAGTGTCATGAGTTTTGCTTCAATACCTTGCTAATCATTATGAGTTTTTATGCCATAGCATGTATGGTGATTAGCATCGGCAGCACCCTTAAATTTAGGTAAGTTTGTAGGGTTAAGTAATGGGAGTTAATGAAGGAAATGTCTAATTTATCTCTTTAATCAACATAAATGCTAGTAAGTCGTGTTGTTATGTTATTTTACTTCTCCTTGTCTCTTAACATATACATTCATGCATATCCTTGCATATAGGTTCTAATGCCGCTCATCATCAAGATGCTCTTGGGGGACAACACTTGCCAAGCCACGTCGAGACTAACTCTTCTTCCCTTGAGCAAGGAAAGCACCAATTGCGTAACCTTCTATAGGATTTCACATTGCAATCTTTACTTTCTACATTGGTTGTGCATTTACATATAGGACTTCTTTGAAAGCTTAGTTGCATTAGGGAAACCCTTACAAGTATACCTTGTTTACCCCCATGATGAATTAGAACAATAGAATGGCTATGCTTAGAAAAATAGGCCACTGGTAGAAACCGAGTGGTTAATAGCCACTCGTGATAGGCCCATTCTCATGATGGTGGTTCTATCTGCATTATGTTAGCGATTGGTTCCTGTTGGCTTTATACGAGACCAGGCAGGGCGACTAGGGGAATGTGGATAATACTGGATGGGAAGGAGTGAGAGTGGTCTATTTTCACATTTGGGGCTCCGAAGGTGGTAGCCCCCGCCTATGTCGATTAAGGACCATGTCGGTTGGGCTCCCTGCAACAAGCATTGCTTATGTACGTACACATACGGGTTGTATGGGTCCCCATAAACTTAGTAGCTTTGATGGTCACTGAGTTGGATGATATCTTACCTCGCTTCATGGATGATTAGAAGGGATAGTGTTCGACCCACTCACGGACTACCCGATGTGGTTTTCGCAAGGAAGACAACACTAGGGCGAGGTAGGACCCGGTCCTGACTCTTTGATAGTCATCACATAAGGTGGTCACTCGTGTTGCCTCTGTGTCTCACGTGTGTTGTGTTGTTAGGTTATTTTCCCTTGCAAGGTGACTACTAATTCAAATCTCTGCGACACCCTCAAATATGGGTGAAGCTTGTTCTCTGAGCATCAAAGGTAGGCATGAGACGATGTGTATGGTTGATATGAGGATTCTTGGATGATGTTGAGTACTTTGTAGTCATGGCATGCCGTTATATCATTTATTACTTGAGTTACCTTTACATGCTTAGCATAAGTTGCTACTCTACTATTGCTAATCAACATAACTTGGCTAATAATCCTGCTGAAAAGTGATTAGTAATAGCTACTAGTAGGCTTGAGTCCGCACCACTTTTGAAGCCTTTGCATGTCTAGAATTTGTGGCCTTCGGGTCATGATGGATAAGTCTTGTTGAGCGTAGTCTCTCAAGCTTTTGCTCTTGTTGTTTTTATTCCTGTGTGCAGCTGAGGATCTTCTTGCTCCTTCTTCTCGTGATGCCGACGCGGGCTGTCAGTGGGAGGTCCAGACCAATGAGGGCTGGGTTCCCTATTGTGAGTCACAATCATAGGTCATCTGATGGATCTCACTCCCTTCTTGGGCGAAGAGTGTGTGTTTGAGGTGAGAGATTATCGCTTCCACAAAAACTCTATTCTATCATTTGAAGCTCTCTTTTGGCTTCAACTTCTGTAAACTAAATACATGGCACTCAAAATGTAATAACTACTTTATAACTTGTATATCATGGTATTGTATACTTATGTGTTGTGTTTGCGTATTCTTGCTTCATCGAGAATCCCCCAATATGATCTTGGGAGATGAACCCCACATTTCTAAGGTGGTTCTGTCACATATCCAAAGCTTCGAAGTTTCTTTACAAGTGGTAACCAAGACTTGGTTTAAATACAATGAAGGATTTGAAGGTGAATTTAAATTTACACCAATATACAATGTTGATTACATCATAGAGGTACCGTTGAAACACTGTGGCTGCTACAACGACACCAGGGGTGTCACAGAGTGGACGGCAGAACATGTGAAAGGATGTGGGGTGCACAAGGGTGCCTGCCAGTTTTAGTAACCCCGCGGTGTGACAACCAAGGAGGAAACACGGCTGGGCCCACTCAGACGTAGTAATGGGCTTGGTAAACTAAGTTTACATGCCTCCCCAACTCCTCGCTCATCACGCTAGCTATGATATCACGGGATATAGAAGTCGTATCCTCAACATGATCCTCAATTACCTAGGGGTGTGCCAAAGCTCAGGGATCGAAGGCGAAACCCGCTAGTCGGGTCAGAGTCGCCCAGAGCAACCAGAGAGAGGGCCGAAGCGACATAAAGGGTGCCCAGTAGCTGGCGCATCCGGAGCCCCATTGAGGGGACTGGACAACCTCAAGCTTTGCATCTGAGTCCTGACCAGGAGGTTTCCTTCATGCCCCTATGTGTAGGCTGATACCAAGTCATCCGAGTTTTCCCACCAGGGATTACTCAGGAAAGACGCTTGAAACAACCTGGTCTAGATTTGGCTGGGGGGGTATTAGCACCTATCTGGTCATATGGAGAGGCACATGCCCTGGTGGCTCTCACCCACAAACGGTGACCCAGGCTCCACTTAGATCCTGACTCGGCACTACGGTGCCCAGTCTCAGACCGTTATCTAGCTCGAGAGCTCGGGAACTACACCGACTAGCAAGTCCCTGCTGCTCGGCCACTCTAGGTTAACGAAACACCTAAGGACAGGGTTGGCCCTCATGTTGTACCACATTCTGACAACCCGGATGGAACCATGGGACTTCATTAAGTCATCAGCGTAAAACAAAATAGTACATATGGAACTTCAGCCTTCGCCTGAGCTTTTGTCTCAGACGCAACCTTGGGGGCTACACGGTGGGCACTGTCGTGGGATTCCCAGATGAGACCATGGAGGTTTCAGCTCCACGATCTCACCGTTGAATCCCACAGAAGTGCCGACAGTAACATATGAGTACCTATTTTGCCCACCATCGAGTGACTAGCTCCGGCCACCTGCTCAACAGAGGGCTCAAGGGGTACTATCAGGGTCTAGTACCCCGGGTACCACGGGTCACGTGTTATGGCCCATAATTCTGGATACGACCCGTACCGGATATGACTCCACCACTCCAGGCTGAAGAGGAGGGGCCACCAACCAAAAAAAGAACTAATACAAGGAGCAAACCATGCCTTCACTTTTCCACCCTAAGATAGGCGCAGACATGCAGGATTTTGCCACCTGTCTGCCCGTCCCACCTCCCTCCTCGACCTGACACAAGGCCCAGGCCTCCGATCAAACATTCCTGGGGACTTTCAGCAGCGAATAAGCAGTACCAGCCCCAGGGCCTCGGGAAGCGGTGGCCTTAGGCGCCTGGCATAATGGGACATGGCCGCTGGAGCCCATGTGCACTAGATAGCATGTACTCAAGTGTTGGAACCCATCCCATCGCTGCCTGATGCAATAGCTTGACCAGCGATACATGCGTAAACACCATAATGGCTCTGACATAGAATAAGCATGACCTGGTTAAAAGAATCTACTCCATGTAAAGATTCACTAACATAGGTACCCAGATGGCCAACCCTCCATCAAATATCCAAGCTTGAGGGCTACGCATCCCCCAGAAGGCACCACCGCCCACTACAGCATGACAGGACACAGCAATGCAAGATAGGAAGCCTTGTCCCCTCATCTGATGGCTGCAAACTATTGGACAATGTAGAAGGCCAGCTATCCTGTACACATCGACCCCCACGTGGGAAGGCTTAGCAGCCAAGTAAAGCTGACACCGTGAAGCAACTTCACAACGAACCATCCCAAGCATCGTCCACCTCAGCACTCAAGGGCCAAGAAGAACGCCTGGGAAGCCCTGTCCAACTTGTACGAAAAGACCTCCTTAGTCTGGGGCCCCACTGGCCATGTATTTTAATCCCGAATGCAAAAGTAACTAGTACATAGTTATCCGGCCGCTGCGTGGCCTATAAAAGGCCCCCACCCTTCAGGCAGGGGGTACAAGATCAATTTCCCCCTTCACCACTAGAACTTCTTGAACTCTCTGTTCATCCCTTGTAACAACTGTTCATCTTCAATATCAAACCGCTGGATGTAGGGCTATTACCTCCAAGGTGAGCCTGAACCATGATAGATCATCATATGCTTTGTAGTTTGTAAGACCACCTCAGAACTAGAACGCGTGATCTTGACAACCCTGTATCTTCCTGGTGCAAAAAACACCAACAACTTCCTTGTTCAGTCGGTCCCGACAAAGCCGGCATGAGCAAAATGAGAAAAGGATCCAATGGTAGGAGGAGCTGATTCAAAACCTGATGCAAAGCTAGCAGTACATCATCTTGATGATGCAGGTAACTATCTTGAAGTATGCAAATTTTCCATTTTTCAAACAATATTGCTTAATTGTGTAACTAATGACTTGTTGTAGCAATGGCACACTCCGTACGGTATGCCGCCGCCGTTCCCTCGTCCCACCACACCAGGCGATCCATCAACCCCACGCGTCAAGACCCCGTAGGTAAACTAGTATTATTGAAAACTAGTATCCATCGACCCCCCTGAATCTAGATTACTGAACATGACTCGATCTTTGTTGTGTTACAGGGTTCTCAAAGTAGCTAGTCACTCTCCATGTCATGGGGAGGATCTCCCGCAGATGGTGAACCTCCGACATGACTACCACTGCCTCTGGCAGGATTCTGATCTCCTACAGGTCTAGGCTTCTGACATCCACCTCCACAACCACATCCAGGTTAGCCTCCTGACACTCCTCCCCCACAGATGGGTCAGGGTTACTAGCCATCACTGATGTTGTGGGGTGTTCCACCTGATGGGAAGGCATTGCCACCATTTGAATCAGGTACGCAGAGGACAGCGCGTCGACCTACGACTTCTAAGCCACCCATGGTAATACAAGCTTATACAAAAATGTTTACTTGACTTATTCGCATTCCTAACATGTTAATTTATATGTCTTTCAGGGTGGCTCAGGATTACAGCAAGGTGTCAGGCCAGGATACGACTTCATTGACTCCCTCTAGAACCCAACGAGACGATCCAGCGACAATAATGCGACACCGTAGTTTTAGTTTTAATTGTGTTTGGAATTGTCTTTCGAGTTGTCCTACAATTGTGTGATCTCTTGTGAATTAGTTTTACTTTCTATTGTCATGAACTATGTTGGATGTCTTGTTGTATGTTGTATATTGTGTATTTTGCAGGCTCCCCGTTCGGGGAGGTAGCCAAAATAGGCAGTAGTAGAAAAATAAAAATACTATATTCGTGGGCTAACCGATGAATATGAGGGATTATATTCGTCAGTTAGGCTATGAATATAAAGGCCCACATATCAGCAGCGGGGGCAACCAACGAATATAAGGGTCCATGCATCAGCCGCGAGGGTGGCCTCGGAGTCCCGTATATATATGGGCCCACGCATCAGACCCAAGGCCGCCAGCACCCGCCCCCCCCCCCACATCCCAAATGTCTGTTAATGACATGGCACCGATGAATGTAGCCCCATATATTCATCGGTGACATGACACCGACAAATGTAGCCCCATATATATGTTGGTGCCACATCACCGACGAATATATTTTAAATTCGTTGGTACCGACGAATAAGTTGGGTTATGTTTGTTAGCGTATTCATCGGTTAACTGATAAATTTATACTATATTCATCGGTTTAATTATTATATTCATCAGTTCAAACTGACAAATGAACTGACATTTCCTGTAGTGTTTGTAGTGACTCATTTCCTTGACAAAATATGCAACAACCTCTTTTCGATGTAGCATTTATATTAGTTGTCATCATCATTTGTGGTTTTTGCGGACTTACAATGTGAAATAGCGCATGAGAGAGATATCCAACACGTCGAGGTTGAAAAGGTCATAGAGATCAGAGAATACCACATCAAATATGTTGTCACCCACTAGAAAGTGGTGATCCTTGTACTAAACAATTATGTCTTGACCCGTCTTGTAATTCTGGATGTAGTATTGATGAAGGTGGACACAATATTGACCTGCTTGACAAAGCTGTTCGGTACTTAACATGGGCTGACCCCTTACATACTTCGTGTTACCATGTGTCATAGTTGTCTGCTTCAATGATTACTTCCCTTTGTTGCCTTGGGTGACTTTTGCTGTGGTTTACTCTTGGCACACACGTTCTTTGTCATCTTTGGTGGAGCATTAGCTAGGGGGTTGCGTCTGATCAAGTGCAGGGAGTGGGGTACTCTGAGTCTGAGGTGGAGACAGACATGGCTGGTCTTGAATTGGAGATGGACATGGCTGCGTCTGGTCAAGTTGTGGCTTAGGAAATATCAAACCAGGAGCGGTATGTGGCTGACTAGCAATGATCAATGTTGAAGCTATTGCTGATGGGTCAATATCAATAGGAGTCTTGCTCCACCGAACCATTCTAGTAATTGCATCTCGCAGAGTCAGCAACATATCTTCTGGTGACACTTCCAGCTTCATGTTTTTTGCATTCTCATGCACCATGTACACCATGACCATAGCATAGGATGA
>VSTD030002001.1:0-12318 GCA_008808055.3 Sporobolus alterniflorus | reverse complement strand
GATTGCAGGCACAACGTCAGGTTCTTCAATCATCCATCGAGAGAAGACTAATTATACAAATTGATGTCCTAAAAGGTTGTTTACGAGTTTTTTTGAGAAACATGATGCAAAAAGAGAAAAAAACTGGAGAAGTTCAAGCGTGTTACATGTATTTTGAATGTTTACAATGTTCTCGTGATAGCAGAGATCATGATTCGCCCATTGGATTAAATACATGTCAATGCCCCTTTATTGATCATTATAAGAAGCATGGCTTCATGTTATTAGGTAAACAGATAGGTTTATAGTGGATAGGAAGTTTAGAAATAGTGGTTCATCTCACCATCGTTATTCGAAGAGGAGGGGATCGATAGTACAAGAAATGGATCCAGACTCAATTAGCGTTTCACGAAGGTGTCGGACTGCAAAAGCGAGCGTGATGATCCCCGCTCCTAAGCCGCCGCTTGCGGGCCCACCGCGGGGTGCGTCGGGCGGCACGTTGTGGGAGCACGTCACGGGCGTCGTGGGCCCGGGCGCGAGGACGGGGCCGCATGATCACGATCCGTGCGTCCCTCGCAGCCGTGGGGACAACCGACGCAACGCTACCCAACCACCGTCCGTCGCCGCTCGCGTGCGGGCACAGGCACGTGGACACCCACCCTCGCTTCCCTTTTCCGCTCGGCGCGGCACGGCACCCGCCCGTCCGTCCCGCACCTCTCTCTCTCTCGTCGCCGTCACCCGGATCGTATCTCCAACGGCATATCGACGCGCGCCAGCATGTCGGCAGGTGCGTGACGTCCAAAATACAACACCCACACACACACAGCCCGAGCCGATAAAGCCGCCCGCCCGCCGCTTGGCACGTAGTCACCACGTAAAGTGGGTGGTGCCTGGATAAAGTAAAAACGCCGAGTGGGACAGGTGACGACAGCACGTTAGGCGGCAGGCAGCGGCGGCCGGTCCGTTCGAGGCGGTGGGGCCGGCAAGTGTCGGCATCCGCCGGCTCCGCGGTCGCTGTGCCCCGATCGGATCGCGTACGTACTCCTCTCCCTTCGGCTGCCCCCGCGCTCTACGTTACGTTGGCATTGATGAAAACGGTGGAGGCGCGCGCGCGGCGTGGACCGGACCGACAGCGCGCGGGGACAGGACACCGCCACGCGTCGGTGGCGACGCGCGTACGCCCCCGGGCTGCGAGTCACGACGCGCCGATCCTCGCCACGCCACCAGACGCTCCGCTCTTCCGCGTCGTGGACCACTGGATGATGGCGCGGCCGGGGCCGAAACCGCGGCGTAGTACCAGGCACGGGCGAGCGGCACCGCCCGCTTGTCCATTTGTGTGGGGGCGAGCGGCGCGCGCGTGGACCGGAGGAGGGTTCGGTTCTGGAGTTATATTTGCTTGTGCGTGATTTCGTGTGACCTGCTGGTGTATAGGGGGCAGGAATGGAATAGGTGCCGTTCCAGTGTGAGGTGGAAACAAGGAGATGTCTATAGTTACATACTACAGTAGCATTTTGCGTGCGTATAAAATCCAGATATTATCACTTCATGCGCCGTGCACGCACAGAGATGAAAAGTGGGCATAGATTCACTACCGACCGCATACCCGTTGCAAGACAGAGCTTTTATCCAGTACTCCTACCTCCATTTGCTGTGCCTCTGGTTTAAAAGTAGGGAATAGTACTACACTAGTACACTATTACGCACCCGTATCATCAAATCACAGTGGCCGTACACGACCCGCTAAGCCAGCAGACGGTCACACGGCAGAGCACACCGTAAAGTGTACCGCAAACCAAAGCATCTGGCACCCGTCGGTAGCTGACAGACCAACTTTCGTGAGGCGGAAGGGGTTGGCACCCTATCCAAGCTGGCGGGCCGCGCCCGACGCAGCCCGCCGCATCTGTGGATTAGGCTTTAATTAACCCGGCGGCCGACACGCTTGCGATTAAAGAAATCGGAGATCCCCGTACTCACACTGCACAGCCAGGTGAGGTCGGGAAAAGGCGGTCGTCGCGCGCCGTGCACGCACGCGCACCAGCGCTGGCGGGCCCCGGCCCGGCGGCATGGCTGGCCGGTCGCGGAATAATCCGTGCGCGCCGTGGAAAAGAAAAGGAGGTGGGGGACCTACCTAGCCGGGTGGGGGTGAGAGCGCCGGCCGCAGGCAAGCGGGGAGACCGGGAGAGTGCCAAATCTCGTTAGAATTTTCGGGGCCGTGATGGGTACAGCTGGGTGAGCGGAGTCAGTGGCCGTCCACGGAGGGTGGGCGGCGCCTTTTTTTCACGACGAGGTCTGGGGGCCAGGTCGCTGGGTCGTTACCAACTCTACGCGTAAAGGGGGAGTAGTCGTAGTCGTGTGGTGCGCCAGCGTTTTCTGCTCAAGCGATTCTTTTTCTCGGGCCGCGCCGCAGTTTCTGAATTCCGGATGCCACAGCAGCAGCAGCTGGCCGGCTGGCTCGGTCGTGCCGAGAGTCGTACGCGGCTCAGACCCCGGATTCCGCGGATCTTGTGTGGTGATCGCTGCAAATCCCCACCCGTCTCAGCCTCTCAGGTTCACGTACGGCCCTCGGTCAGTTTCTCTAGTGTACTGGGGCTGCTTTTAATTGTACCCGCAGATTGTTAACCTCTGAGACACGGACCCGCCGTACGTGTCGGCTCGGCAGGTTAACGCGCCGATGGGAACGGGACTGTACCGTCCGGAACTTTTGCGGTTACCGTCAATGCATGGGGCCGTGCCGCTGTCGTCACACTCGTGTTGACCTGTGCATGGCCACGGCGCTTACTCCGCCCGCGTACTAGGGCGCGGCGAAAAAAAAAAGTGTGAACGGAGCAGCAGGTCCAGCGTTCGAGTCTACACTGACTGGCTTGTGCCTCCTGCCAATTGGCGACGGTGACAGCGGACGTCATGGGAACGCGCGATCGCAAGGTGGTAAGGAAAGATCGTGATGGGTCCTCTGGTGCGCGAACGGTTAATTAGTAGCTGCTGCTGCTACGTGTTAGTAGGGATAGAGAATTAGAGATTCGGTTGATAAGGTGCCATGTGGTTCATTCCTGTTTAGAGAACGTGTGTCACGGTGGGCTCGTGAAAACATGTATGTGCACTTCCTCGACGGACGACGGCCTTCCTTGATGGCAACGCGCTAGTGATTTTCCTGACGCCAGTTGTTTGCGTTACTCGCATCTGGTATTTTCTTTCCTAACCATGCTACGGACCAAAGCCGGGAACCCGGGATGCAGGTGCCGGGATGGTTCGCAGACAAAGTGGAAAGAAATCAACGGATTTTGTTCCGTTTACTGAAGCACAGACACTGATGAAGCGATGAATACCACCCCCACCCATGCGACTAGATAAGTGGAGCAACATAGTCATAAAGGGCCAGCACACAGACCATGGCGTGTTCGCATACGAAAAATGGACCTGCAACATAGTCATAAAGGGCCAACACACACAATAGTCACGACCACAGGGTACATCACCCAGAAAGAGCTTGATATCCTGAACTGTTTATTAAAGTTCTTAAAATTCGCCCACGGCACCCCAAATTAATCGTTTTTTTCGTCCGTCCGTCGTCGTGTTTCTTCGTTCGATTCTGTTCTGGGTCAGATACGAGGCAGGAGTCCGCCGGGAACACGTATGTTGGAGTCCGCTTTTACCTCGTCATGTCTGCTGCCGTGTTAGCAGCTGGATAGGATTGGATTAAGAAAGGGGAAAACTTGGAAAGAAGAGTAAGAATAGAGAGCCGACAGAGGAATGTATTAACCGAATAGATTGCCTATTACAAGATTGATATCCCTCTCTCACACCAACTGGCTTATAACACGCCAGTCACAATACAGCGCACCCTTCACACCCATTGTGCATCATGCACATTCTTGTTGGGCTTCTTTATTTGTAGGCTCACTCGCCGGCCCACTTCCACCGTATCATTCAAATATTCATTCGGCGCCCTTACATCAGTAGCAGTAGTTATATCAATAGCAATAGTAACATTCCCTCCCCCATAGCAAACAGCATGACCCCAAGCTGGTGCATGAGGAAATCACTGCTTCAACGGCTACAGATCTTCCCAGGTTGCCAACTCCGTCGGAGAAGATGACCATTTAACAAGCACTTGGACCACTGATCGTAGTCCCTTGGACACCACACGGCGCTGAAGCACTGCCTCAGGAAACTGCATATCCGGCAAGTCACCTGGAAGTGAAGTAGAGACCACGGTTCCTTCACTCACCACCTTCAACTGAGAAACATAGAACACAGGGTGCAATGAAGAACAAGCTGGCAATTCCAGCCTATAGGCCACTTGACCAACTCACCTTGAAGGGTCCAAAGTATTTATAAGCGAGCTTTTGATTAGCCCTTGGTGCCAATGATGTTTGAACATAAGGCTGCAGCTTGAGAAAAACTGAATCACCCACTTCAAATTGGCGTTCAGAGCAACCTTTATTTGCCTGCTGTTTCATCCTCAATGAAGCCATGTGCAAATGTTATTTAATCAAATCAGATGCCACTTGTCTCTCCTTAAGCCACTCATCCAAATTGTCCATAGCACAAGAAGCTCCCACTGACAGACCAAAATGTCTAGGGGTAAGAGAGCCTCAAATGGAGAAGTCTGAATAGCTGAATGAAAACTACTGTTATACCAAAATTCAGCTAATGGTAATCATTGCAATCACTTCCTTGGACAAGCACTAACAAAGCACCACAGAAAAGTCTCAAGGCACTGATTCAATCTCTCTGTTTGACTATCCGATTGAGGATGGTATGCTGAGCTCGTGCATAGCTTGACATCAGCCAGAGTAAACAACTCTCTCCACATATTGCTTGTAAGCACCTTGTCACAGTCTGACACAATAGCTGTTGGTAAACCATGAAGCTTATAAATGTGATCTAGGAACAACTTGGCAACCACTGAAGTTGTGAAAGATGCTTTAAGGGAATGAAATGTCCATATTTGGTGAACTTGTCAACGACCACTAAAATACAGTTAGCTGATCCAGAGACAAGTAGTCCCTCAACAAAGTCTAATGAAATTGTGCTCCAAGACCCATCAGGCACAGGCAAAGGGTGAAGCAACCCTAGCAATTTAGTTCTGTCAGGTTTGGACTATTGACACACCATGCAAGACTGTACAAATCGATGAACAACAAATTTGAGACCCTTCCATGCAAACATTGCATTCAGTTTCTTGTATGTCACTGGTACCCCTGAGTGCCCTCCAACGGCAGGGCCATGAACAGCAGAAATCAATTTCAACTGAAGAGTCTGATCACTACCACCCAAATATTTCCTTTATACCTCAACAACCCATTTTGGAAGGAAAAATTTGGTACTCATGAACTGTCCAGCAACAACTTAGCCATCAGGTCAGAAGAATAAGCATCTGACTCATAACTCAGGACCACCTCCTCTAACCACTTGGGTTGCACCACTGACAGAGCATGGCATGACAAGGAGTCATCAGCATGATTAGGATTTCTAGATAGAGCATCTACAACTCTGTTCTCAATTCCTTTCTTATAGAGCACCTTGTAATTTGTGCCAAGCAATTTAGTGAAGACATATTGTTGCCAAGAAGTATGGAACCTCTGCTCATTAAGATGTGCCAAACTTTTTTGAACAGTGTAAATTATGAACTCCCCAACATGAAAATAAGATCTCCAGTGCTCAATAACAAGCAATATAGCAACATATTATTTTTCATAAGTCGACAGACCTCTCATTTTAGGGCCCAAAGCCTTGCTCACATAAGCTATGGGGTGGTGATCTTGCATCAAAATAGCTCCAACTCCACCAGCTGATGCATCAGTCTCTATACAAAAGGGCTTAGAAAAATATGGTAAAGCGAATACAGGTGCCTGAATCAATGCTGACTTCAAGGTCTGAAAAGCCACTTCATGATCTCGAGTCCACACAAAGACATAATTCATCTTTAGCAAGTCATTCAAAGGCTTGGATATTATCCCAAAATGTTGCACAAATTTCATGTAATAACCTGCTAAACCCTGGAAACTCCTTAACTGTTTAACAGAGGTTGGAAAAGGCCAGTCAGCAACAACCTACACCTTGGAAGGATAGGTAGCAACACCATCAGTGCTGATTACATATCCCAAGTAGCTTATCTTCCTTTGAACAAAAGCACATTTGCACAACTTCACTCTCCACTGATCTTTTTGCAGAATCTGGAACACCTGGTCCAAATGACTTATATGCTCCTCCAGAGATTTGCTATACACCAATATATCATCAAAGACGACAAGCACACATTTTCTAAGCAATGGAGCAAGAATAGAATTCATAGCCCCCTGAAATGTGTGTGGAACACCTGTCAATCCAAAGGACATTACTCTGAATTCAAAGTGTCATGTATAGGTTTGGAAAGTAGTTTTCAAACAATCCTCTAGGTGCATTGGAATTTGATGGAATCCAGAACATAAGTCCAAGGTTGAAAACCAACTAGCATTCTTCAACTCATCAAGGAACTCCTCAATAATTGGTACTGGGTAGTGGCCCTTTGCAGTGATAGCATTGAGATATCTGTAATCTATGCAGAATCTGAATGTGTTGTCCTTTTTCTTTACTAACAAGACAGAGGATGAGAAAGGGCTGCCACTAGGTTGTATGAGACCTGCTGCCAGCATTTCCTTAGCTTGTCTCTCAATTTCATTTTTTCAATGCAGGGGCATATCGATAAGGCCTAATGTTCACAGGCCTCGATCCAGGAATCAATGGAATAGAGTGGTGAAATGGCCTAGGTGAAGGAAATGAGACCTTATCTACAAAAATCTCTGCATAAGCATCCAGCAAGATCTACACTTCAGTCAACACTGTCTATTGTTTCACCTTAAGTCTTCCTCACTAATATGACATACTTGGACCACAGCTCTTCAAGTCAGCTGAGACAAAATCCCCTGAAGCATAACAATGGAGTGGTTGTATGGAATAGACATCCACTTATCCAAACAGTGAATTCTCATAGGGTTGTGTTGTTCAAGCCAGTCATATCCCAAGATTGCATCAAAGTAAAGGAGAGGTAACACCTTAAAATCAGAAATAAACTAAAACTCTTGCACCTCCCAAACAACATTAAGAAATTGCCACTAACACTGAATATTGTCTCCATTGGCAACCTTAACAGACAACATTTGGGATAATGGAGACACCCCTGACAACTTCTTAGCCAATGTGGCACTCAAAAATGAGTGAGAACTCCTTGGGTCTACAAGAATCAATATGGAATGTCATTGAATATTACCCAATAGCCTCATAGATTTTGGGGACTCCTTGCCCTTCACTGTAGCTTCAGACAGACATACACACACAGCTGACCAGCATCAGATTTAGAAGTCAAAGAATTCTCCATGCCCTGATCATCATCAGACATAAGCTCCCAAAGTTCCTGAACTGCATGAAGATGTACTGTGGTCGAGCACATGTGACCAGGAACCCATTTCTTATCACATCTATCACATAACCCTCTGGCTCTCCTATACTGCTTTAATGCTCTGAACTTGTCATCAGCAGACTGAGGCTTGACATAATATGTGGCCCTCATCTCATCAGGTGGCAGAGGATTAACCTTATCTGGCACAGGAGCCAATGGAAGAGGAAATGTCGGCTTAGGAGTGGACCTAGTGACAGGTGAATCATAATGGCGAAACTCTCTTCTTCTCCCAGTATCTGTCACCTCCTCCTGTACCAATGCCATAGCACAAGCAGCATCCAGTGTTGCTGGCCTTTGAATCATCACCATTTCTCTAATGTCCTGCTTGAGACCATCAACAAAACGCATAACATAGTACAGATGATTGGCTTCTGATTCATATGACATCAATTGATCAAGTAGTTTTAAAAATGTATGACATAATCATTCATGGAACCAGTCTATCTAATATGGAAAAACTGCCGTATGAGTGCTTCATGCTGATCACGCCCAAAATGTTCATGGACCAAGGAACAAAACTCTGTCCAATCCACCTAACGAACTCGCCTCTCTGCAGACTGAAGCTAATGAGCCACCGGTCCCTCCAGGTGCATAGAGGCTACCTTGACCCAAATCACGGACTCAACCCCTTACATCTCAAAATAGCTTTCACACCGTGATCTCCATAATTGAGGATCATCACCATTGAATACCGGAAACTGAATCTTCGGCAAACGGCCCTGACTAGATCTCATAGACTCTCCAGAAGAAGCAATTGACCTAGTACGAGGGAACTCCAGCGAATGCTCAGGACCTCAAGGGGGTGATTTAGTACTGTTCATACCAGTGGCTGGTGCATGGGCACTAGGGACACTCAACCCATACATGTATACACGGCTAGGGTTGTCAATGTGACACCCATGCACGCCTTCCTTAAGTGCACTCGACAAAGGATCCGGAGGCAACTTGCCTGAGTTGGTGAAGATCCCTGGGCCGCTCAAATTCGCCATGCATTCGCGCTCCATGAAGCGATTCAAGCGGGTCACCTCCAGCTTGAGGCCACCAAACTGCTTCTCCAACTCACCCCGCTCCTTCTCAGCTTCAGAACAGAACGACTCCAGCAACACCAAATGCTCCTCTGCATGCTGCTCGAGCGCACCACAATGACCGTCAATCTTGTCCCCCATGCGAACTTCCATGTTATGGAGCTCGATGAAGCGTGCATCGATGCGCTGGAACTCCTCCAACATCAAGCGAATGTTTGGATCTGTGGCCTCATCAGGACGGGGATGGCAAGAGTACTAGAGAGGGAATGGCTCCATGGATCAATGACTTCTAATACCAAATTGTTAGCAGCTGGATAGGATTGGATTAAGAAAGCGGAACAACTCGGGAAGAAGAGCAAGAACAGAGAGGCGACAGAGGAATGTATTAACCAAATAGATTGTTTGTTAGAAGATTGATATCCCTCTCTCTCTCTCTCAACGAACCAGCTTATAACACGTCGTCGCAATACAATGCACCCCTCACACCCACTATGGACCCTGCACATTCTTGTTGGGCTTCTTTATTCGCAGACTCACTCACCGGCCCACTTCCATTGTATCATTCAAATCTCCCTTCAACGCCCTTTCATCGGTAGCAGTAGTAACATGCCGGTGCTTCCACTCGATCGCTCAGGTTAGGCTCCCCGTTTGGATCCATTGAGTTTTTAAAAACTAGCTTCTAAAAACTGATGTCTCTGAATGAGACAGTTTTTGCTTTGGTTTTTAGAAACTAGAAACCTAGTGTTGCCACATGAATTAGACAGGAACCAGATGCTCCTGGCTGAAACTATAGAAATCAGACTGTCCGATTTGACAATCCGGATGGTCTAGTTTTGTCGATTCCAATAGCAGTCAGGGGCACTGCCGGCACTCGATGAGGGAGCTTCTCCTCTGGCCAAGCGACATCTGGATAAAGGATAGGCAAGAACCATGGCAACCCAAGGGGTTGAAGTGGCGGATACTAGATCTAATCGATGAAAAGAAAGAAAAGTAGAAAACTAGGGTAAAGCTAAGATAAAAGTAAATTGTATCGATTCAATTATTGGGGATACATCAATCGGCCATGACCTATATTTATATAGGTAGTAGGAGATAGCTCTATGACTCATACACATGCAAATCTTTCCTAAACAAACTAAATATCAAATACTAATCAAACTCTATCTGTTCTGAGAAAATCAGACGCTCTGAAATCCAAAATCGGACCATCTGATTTTTGTGACTTCATCCTTTTGGCTTGAATTTCTTTTGTCTTGGTCCTTCAATGCCTTGTCTCCCTTTTTCATGCTTAAACTCCCCTTAGATTTTCAAATCTTCAATTCTAGCTCCGTCCTTAGTTTGAGTCTGAAATTGTCAAAACCGGACTATCGGGAATAGAAAACCAGAACGGCCTTACCAAATTTGGTCATCAACACATGCTCCCTTGCCTTTTAGTTAAGCTTGCGTATTAAAAGGCATTTTTACACTAAATTTGACTAGAGAACGATGTTCACGATGTTTTATCGGTCATTTTTTGTGTTAAGGGTGATAATCTTGTTATCGGCTGTTTCTAACTCAAGTGTCTTGCCAAACACTAGGATAATACCTTTTCAAATACTTTCCATTAAGCACCCCTGGCAGTGAGGTTCCTTGTACACTTCGAACATATCTCTCCTATGGCCTCACCCATATCGTTCATAGTAGACCGATATTGTTCCATGTGAGGCCATAGCCATTCGACATTCTTTAACGCACCTATTGGAAAACTACATCTCCGAGCTGAGTTTCAGAAGCCAGCTGCACAGACACAAGCACAAATCCATCCTTAGAGACTCTAAGAAAATTGTAGCCGATAAGATCTTTCCTCGATAGGCACTGGGTGCTCCCATGCTGCCAATCGACCGTTGCATCGGCTAGAACAATATAGCCGACGCGTCCGCGTGAACTACCTCGATCTCGTCATTGATCCATTGAATCAATAATTGGTGCAAAGTAGAGGGAATACAATGATTGGCGTGAATCCAATCACATCTAAGAATAACACTATAGTTACCTTGCACCTCGATGACGAAGAATGCGGTAGCGAGCGACTTGCTCGCTATGGTGAGCTCCGTGGAGATGACACATTTTGCCTCCATTGGATTGCCCCCCACGCCATTAAGCGTCTAGTTGGTCTTTGCAAGCTCGTCGTCTTCCCTTCTGAGCTTCTTGAAGATAGAGTACGGCATTAAGTTGACGGCAGCACCGCCGTCGATGAGCATCCTAGAGATCAGCCTTCCGTCGATGTGACCCCGAACGTACAATGGCTTCATGTGCTGGGTCAACTCCCCGGGCTTCTCGAACATGGCCTCCTTGAGGTCGAGACACATCTGAGCGAGCTCCTCCTCGGCACCCCTGAACTCGGCTGGCAGCGTGAATACCATGTTGATGTCCACATTGGTCGACGGAGGAGACCCATCTTTGATCAACAGAGACTTGTTGTCGTCCAGCAGGTCCATGTTGTCATCAGAGGTCATGAGTGCAGGGGTGCTGGCCTTCTCCTTCACCCTCCACTCTTGCTTTGTCGAGAACATAGGCCGAATAGTGTTGAAGTGTTCGTCTCTTTCCTTCTTGGCCACTTCATCCCTCAACTTAGGCACCCTCATCCGCTAGATCCTCCTCCCTTGGCTGGGCATGAGTCTTGGAGGACACCAACGGGGTGCTGGTGCTGTCCGGGGCACAGTAGTTCTCAACGTCCTCTTCTGTCCTGATCCTAGAGAAACCGGATAGTCCGGTTTATCAAACCAGACTGTCCTGTTTGGCTGCTGCTGGGTACTGGCCACTACCTTGGCTTTGATTTCTATTTGTTCACCTGGGGCCTTGTTTTGCTTCTCTGCAATCTCCTCTGGACCTTTCTCCGTGTTATGCTTTGCTACATCATTGGTCGAAGTCTCGCTCCTCGGCCCTGTCTGATCTTGATTGCCCCCTGATCCATCAGTAGAAGATACGACTTTGGACACCCACTGCTTGTGCTGTTGACTAGAGGCTGATTTTGCCTTCGGGAAAACCGGATGGTCCGGTCTGGCAATCCGGACTATCCGTTTTTCTGTCTTAGAGCTGTGACGTCCCACCCTTAAGCAATGATGGTCAGTCCTAACTAGGATTATTACGGGGTGTGATTGCCAAAGTAAAGACGTATAATACATCACATACAAGAAGATTACAAATGAAATGCTCTGAAAGTTAAACTTTATTACAATTTCAGTTTCAAATTTGATTGCAGAATACTAAGTGGAAGATTACAAATGAAATGTTGTGGCGGCCGGAGAGCACCAGTGTGCCCTGGGGTGGCGCCAGGCAATGTGGTGATTGGCAGGGCTCACCCAAAAGGTGGTGCGGCAGTGAGGCAGGCAGGGGCTCGGTGGTGGCGGCGGTTTCGGTTGGCGGCGGTGCTTCGGTGATCGGCGGCTGCTCCAGTGATGCCTTGCAGTAAGGAGAGGCCATGGGGGAGGTGAGGAGCAAGCTCCACCGGACGCGGGGGGGGGGGGGGGGGCTTTGGAGGTGGCGCTTACCGATGAGGTGGCGACAGTGGCGACAATGGCGCGGCTCTGGCGGTGCTCCGGGGACGGCCATTGTGACATCCCACCCATAAGCAAGAATGGTCAGTCCTAACCAGAATCATTACGGGGTGCCATTACCGAAGTAATGACACATAATACATCACATACACGATTTAAATATATGAAATGCTCTAAAAGTTAAACTTTAACAGAAATTTAGAGTTTTAAATTCGATTATAGAGTTTTAAGCAGAAGATAGAGAATAAAAACATTTTTGCGGAAACGATAACTCGACGATCAAGAACGACACCTTGCCCTAGGGATGCCGACCTCAAGAACGACTTACACCGATAGGGAG
>VSTD030002000.1:0-12319 GCA_008808055.3 Sporobolus alterniflorus | reverse complement strand
CCTGATCATCACTATTATCGATCTTTGCCTCTGCACATCGTCGGTAGAAGCAGGAGCTGCCATGGATTCAATACCAGTGGTCTTCTCCTCTTGTGCCTTGTCATCGTTGTCGGAGTCATCGAGGATGATTATCTTGCCGTCACCAGGCGGCCTGAGGATGTCGCGGTTGAGATCGCCAAAAAGCTTCCTGGCGAGTTCCTCATCACGAGAAGTATCAACAATGAATGAGGAAGGGTCGATCATTGGGGTCTTCCCAGAGGCGTTGCCCTGCTCGAACACCGGTGAGCAGGGGTTGCGCGATGAGACTACCGACGGGGACCCCGGTGGTGGCGGAGATCCGGATGGCGCCGGTGGTGGAGTTTTGGTGTCGTCGGACAAAGGACTTCCCTCTGCGGAGGGAGAGCGTTCACTTTTGATGCCTCTCACATCCTCCATCGGTGGTTAGCGGATGACAAGAATGAGAAGAACCCTAAAGCAAGTAAAAGAGAAGGATGAGAGATGATTATCAGCATAAGATGGAGGGTAAATTTATAACCCTGATGGCGCCACACCATCATAGTAACCAGCGTCTCCTCAACTTCGAAGCACCCATTTAAGGGCGTCGTCTTGGGAACCGTGCATCATGCACAAGGTATACAGATGATTCAGCTTTTTAGAAAAAAGTACCCAGAGATGTGATGACCGTGTAGTAATTAACACCTGTGGCCGACTTGTCAATGTGTATCGAACACATCATCAACCTGGTATGACATCAGGTTGAAGAAGCATCGGAGGATCAAAGCCAGGGGTTGGTGTGAAGAAGAAGTGAACCCAATGCATGAGGCTAGAGGTCCACGGAGGCATTTGATCAGTGGTGCCGATCGCTTGGCAGTCTGATCGGGAACCTAAGTGGCCAGACTGACGACATGTTCAAGGGCTAGTGACGATACCACAAATATTCACCTGGACCAGGGGCCCAATAACTACGATGGCCCACGAGGCTAGATGTAACCCTAAGATAGAGTCCCAGTCAGATGCGTGTTTGTTGAGATTGTAACAGAGTTGAAAACTTGTCATATCTATATGGCGGTTCTCCTGACTATAAAAGTAGCAGCTCGCATCGCATCTGGGGCAAGCAACTCATAGCTTTTCCACAGCATAATACAACAAAACTGGATGTAGGCCTGTTACTCCACGAGAGGGCCTGAACCAGTCTAAAACTCACCGTGTTCGTCCTCGAGATTGATCTTACATCTTCGCGTTTCTCCTGATCCTACTCAAAGTATCTGATGACACGATGTCGACAAGAGTATTGCCTAACCTATCACTATACAACATCACTCTCACACCAACATTGAAGGAAGAGATCATTGCAGCTCAAAAGAATGATGAAGGTATGGCACATCTGAGGAGAAGATTGTCAGAAGGTGACCCAAAGGTCAACTGCTTCCGCGAGGATGCGGAAGGAATCTTATGGTTCAAGGATAGGCTTATTGTGCCAAAGAAAGAAACTCTAAAGAAGAAGATTCTGAATGAAGCTCATACATCGAGGTACTCTATTCATCTGGGTAGTACCAAGATGCATCACAAACTAAGGCAGCAATTCTGGTGGACACAAATGAAGCGCGAGACTGCTCCCTATGTGTCAGTGTGATATCTGTCAGAAGGTCATGCCTGATTATATGAAACCTATTGGTCTGATACAACCTTTGAGTATTCTCGACTAAAAGTGGGATGACATTAGCATGGATTTCATTGTGAGTTTGCCGTTGACTGCCCACAAGTTTGATTCAATATGGGTGATCGTGGATCGACTCACCAAATCTGCTCACTTCATACCCGTCCACACCAACTACCAAGTTGAGAAGTATGCTGAAATCTACATTGCTCACGTGTTATGTCTACACGGAGTTCCGAGGATGATCATCTCTAATTGAGGGTCACAGTTTGTTGCTCATTTTTGGGAACAACTACATGCTTCCCTTAGGACTCACCTGATTGATAGTTCTCCCTATCACCCATAGATGGATGGCCAAACTAAGAGAGTAAATCAGATTCTAGAAGATATGTTAAGGGCTTGTGTGATGGAGCATCCTAGTAGTTAGGACAAGAATTTGCCATGGGCTGAGTTTTCATACAACAACAGCTACTAGGAGAGTCTAAAAATGGCACCATTTGAGGTTCTATACGAACATCGTTGCCGCATCCTGCTCAATTGGATTGAGCCAGGAGAGAAGGTCATCTTTGGTTCTGATATCGTCAATGAGGCCGAAGCAACAGTCCGCCGTATACAAGATAACCTAAGAGTTGTGAAGTCGTGCCAAGAGAGTTATGCAAACAAGAGGCGTTGACCTTTATAGTTTGAAGTTGGAGATCATGTGTATCTAAATGTTTCACCTATGAAGGGCGTGAAGAGGTTTGGAGTGAAAGGAAAACTAGCACCTCGTTACATTGGACCATTCCCAATTCTTGAGAAGTCTGGAATAGTGGCATACAAGCTTGAATTGCCACCGTCATTTACAGGAGTTCACAACATCATCCACGTATCACAGCTGAAGAAGTGCTTGAAGGCACCTGTGGATGTCATATTGTCGGAAGTGACACCGCTCAAAGCAGATTTTACCTACCCCGAGCACCCGATCAATGTCTTGGATCAAAAAGATCGTGTCACTAGGCGCAAGACCGTCAAGTTCTTTAAGATTTAATGGAGCAAACATTCAAAAGCAGAAGTACTTGGGAAAGCGAGGACTTCCTCCGTTCTCGCCATCCAGACTTTGAGTTACCGTAGAGAGGAATCGTGCGATTGTTTGTTGTTCCTATTAGGAACTTTCTCCTTGCAAATCTCGGGATGAGATTTTGTTTTAGGCAGGAGGGCTGTAACACCCCCTGTATCAGATTTGCAAGGTTATGGTAATCACATGTTTAAGAGACCCTAAGAGTTCAATAAAATTCAAAATCAGGATTTGAAGTTGAAGTTTCAAGTTTATGTATAGTGTGGACTAGTTGGCCCAGTCAGCAATTTTTGAGAATGTATTGGAGTTGAATTAGACCTTACTCCCACAATAGAATTTGTTCCCCATGACTTGTTCCACATGTGTGCAAATTTACAAAAATTCTTCAAGTCGGTAAGTATTTGTTTTAAAGGTTCAGCCCTAGTTTCCAGACTTGAAAATTTTACAGTTTAGCTTAACGATTAGCTATCTTTGAAATTCCATAACTTCTTGGATCTTAGGAGTTGGTGTGTGCATGCCAAGTAGATTAAAGAGAAATGTTTGTAGACCATCCTGGAGAACTCTGTGTCCATGTTTGAGTAATAGTGGATTTATAAGAGTGGGCTTAATATCCCTAAGTGACCAGCTCTTTTGGATATTATGAAATGAAGTCATATTTACCACTTGGTAAGGATCTTCTAAATGTGGCATACAAGTGATTCAATCTAAATTCATATTATGAAAGAGTATGTGAAAAGATAATTTTAGGGAATTTCTGGGATTTTCCCATTTGGTTTGAATCCCCTTTTAAATTCAAACAAGATTCAATTTGGAGTTTGCATCCAAAATTTATATTTCAAAATCTGGAGAGATTTTGAACTTGGGCCCACAAGGAAAGTTGTTTCATTTGGATTTATCTATTAGCATGGTGGAGTTTGGCAAATTTTGAGCAAAAGAAAGATCATGTTTTGTATTTTTGAACTTGGAGCATTTGAACTAATTGGAAACCCTTTGATTATTTGGAAAGGAATCGACCGAGCCCAGCCCATAGCTGCAGTACAGCCTAGCGCTGCACTGACCCGGCCCTCCCGGGCAATCTCTCAATCGCATGCAGAGCGTGTCGAGCGCTAGTGCGTCCACGTTGTCGTTGCGGACCGTGCGCCTGCACTCCGTGCACTGGCACTATGTCGACCGACGACCGTCTCCGTCACCCACCTGCGTGGCCACTTGCCCACTTGCCTCTGCTCTTATCCTCTCACAACCGAGGCAAGATATTTTGCTTTGCATCAGGCCATTGCCTTGCTCATCCTGCACCAAAGGAAGTTTCCTTCTCCCCATCGCATCCTCACTCTACGTCGGCACCGTTCCTCCGCTCCCCACCACTGGGCGCTGCTCGCCGTCGTGCCACTCTGGGCCTCCACCCAAGTGTGCCGAGGTCCGTCACCATTGCTGGTTTTCCCTTCTGTGCTGTGTGCCACTGACCACATCCCTGTCACCGACCGCCTCGAGTTCCCATCCGGTGTCGCCACCCCTTCCACAAGCTTCACCGCGACATTTCGGTGCTCTCCAGCCCGACCACCGGCACCACCCGCCGCTTCCCCGACCAAGTGTCAGTGAGCACCTCCGCCTCTACTGTGCTGCCGCTGACAGGGTCCTCCTGTGAACATCTCCCCATCCTAAACCCCAATATGGGTTGTCCACGCAACTATCCTGCTCTAGGGCCACTCGCTGCTCCACCTTGTCGGCGGCGTGCTGAGATCTGGTCGCCGCCGCCACCAGCAGGCGCCCTGAGCGCCCTGAGCTGCGCTCCCCTGTCTTGTGATTTAGATGCAGCTGATTAGGTTTGGGCTTCAGCTAGATCCGCTCCATAGTAAACAGTGGGCCTTTCTAATTTCCAGTAAATTCCATTCAAACAAATTCAAGTGCTTATCTTCCTAAATTCGTCTGAAATTCAAATGGACTCTGCATCTAATCAAACTTCCTCTAAAACTTGAGTTCAAATATAACCTTTGGAATAAAAATGAAAAATAACAGAATTATAGTTTAATTGCTAATTAATTGCAAAGCCTTTGTTAACCCTTGGATAAGTCATAGATATTTGCCTATAGGCCCATAATTAGTGAATCCTTAACCCATAATTATCCTTCCATCTCATTAGCATGGCAAAGTCAGATAATACCTTTTCCAAGGTCATGTGATAAGTTGAGTGCTTGATCACTCTCTTTGGGGATAAATAGCCTTGTTAATGGAAATAACTATGTTAAGTGCCCATCTTGTCATGAAACCTTGGATATGACCAAACCCTAGCTTTTAGCTTGAGCCATGTCATAGTAACCTGAGCCTTGTTACCTTCCAAGCCCGCTTTAAGTTTAAGTCGAGGTAGCTAAGGTTGTTGTTTGTCGATATGCATTCTTGTTTAAATCTTGCATTTCATTGCGACCTAGGTGGTTACAACGTTGAACAAGAAGGTTTGAATCAGAGCTTTGGGGGTCAACATTTGAGAAGCTCATGACTAACTTTCTTTCCTTGTTAAGCAAAGGCAAGCACCGATTACATAACCTTCTATAGGATTTCGCTTTGCAATCTTTACTTTATGCAATGATTATGCATTTACGTATAGGAATTCTATGAAAACTTAGTTGCATTAGGAAAACCCTTACATGAATACCTTGTCCCCCCCACGATGGATATAAAATAATAGAATGACTATGCTTAGTAATATAGGCCATCGGTAGAAGCCGAGTGGTTGATAGTCACTCGCGATAGGACCCATTCTCATGATGGTGGTTCTATGTGGTTTATGTTAATGATCGGATTGTGGCTCTATGTGAGACCGGGTGGGGCCAATTAGAGGGCTGTGGAGAATATTGGATGGGAAGGCTGAGAGTGGACTGATGACAGATTTGGAGCTCTGAGGTGGTAGCCCCCACCTGTGTCAGTTAAGGATCGATCGTCTAGCCCCGGTGAGCAAGTTTAAGTTGTGTACTGATGCATACAGGCTATATGAAACCCTACAAACATAATAACTGAGTTGGACGATCCTTCACCTCTCCTGTAGTGATGTATACCGAGATAGTGTATGGGCCGCCCATGGATAGCCCTGTGTGGGGTATCGCATGGAAGGCGTACACTAGGGAAAGGTGCAACCTGACCTGACTCTTTGATCATTGTCGCGAACGTGGCCACTTGTGTTGCCTTTGTGGCTCACGTGTGTCATGTTGTCATGTTATTTCCCTTGCAAGGATGTGAATTGACTCGAGCCTCTGCAAAACCCTCGGATATGGGTGATACTTGCTTATTGCTGTCATTCCATAGAAGTGTCATTTCACCTATGTTCATATGAGATTTATGATTATGTTGATAATGTGACTACTTGGTAGTCGGAATTGATGATACTAAAATATGTTGATTGAGATACCTTGCATGATTAGCATAGGTTGCAAACCTATTCTTGTTAATCAACTTAATTTGCCTAATAACCATGCTTAAAAGTGATTAGTATTAGTTGCTAGTAGGCTTGAGTCCTTATCTTATTTGAAGCCTTTACATGTCTAGAACTCGTGGCCTTTTATTTTAGTGTTGTGTGCAGGTTTCTCTCTGTCTCTTCCGGCGATGCCGTTGGCGGCAGTTAGTGGGAAGTTCAGGCTTTGAGTGCTGGAATCCATGCTCGTCATTGGTGTAGTGTGCCGAAGAAGGTTTTCACCTCTAGGATGAGGTGATTACTCTTATAACGTCGAGTTATACGCTTCTGCCAAAATGTTACGCTTTCACAAAAATTTTCGCTTCCGCTTAAACTCTGTGATATCTTTCAAAGTATCCTTTAGAGCTTCATATCTTGTAAACTATAATACGTGGAAATAATGTGTAATAACTTTACTTTAACTTCATAATATTGGTATTGTATGCTCTCTTTGTTGTGTTTGCGTATTCTCATTTTGTCGAGATTCCCCTGATATGATCTTGGGAAATGAACCCCTACTTTTTCAGGGGGGTTCTGTCATAGATGGTTATCAGAGCAAGATTGGGGTTAAACACACACTAAAGCATCTAAAAATTACAACAACGTTGTCGAGAGGAACGAGTAGCCCATAGAAGAACTATAGTAGTGTCTTTAGGTGGCAAGCTAACTTATGTGTTTCTTTATGCAACTACGGAATTGCTTCATTGAAGGTATGCTGTGATTTTTGGAGTGTTGACCTTATTTTGCTATTGATGACATTATTTAGTTATTTGTGACTTTAGTAGAACTATTAGGACTTGTGTATGCTTCTTTTCTCTTTATGAAATTTTTGGTTATTTGTGCTTACGTGTAGGACATTGAAGTGAATACGAAAGTACCAATGGCCCATGAGGGGAATGATTGGTCTGCTAGGAGCTTGAGTGGACACGAAAGTGTTGGACCTCTAAGAGCATTATTTATCCATCTTTTGTAGCTACACTAACTTGCGTTAAAATAATAGAAACGTGTGTTGAGATTGCTTTTGCCACCGTATGCGTGCGATCTGCAATAGCGGGTTATTTTCTTTTGTTTTGATGAGGACGGTTAGGTTGAGTTGCATTGCATCAAGTCATCTAATCAACTAAGACTAATAAACAAGTTTAAAAGTCATAATCTCAGTGTTGTCCGAAACCAATTCCGAATCTGAATTGTTAACAATTCCATTTTATGGTAATCCGCTAAACTCCGCACGTGACTGTATCCAAATGGTCGTAACCATTGCCACGGTTACCAAAAACATGCGTATGAGTAGACGTTGAAAAGCTGAGTTAGTGGCCTACGAAAGCCGTAAACAACCCTCACCAAGTTTCACGCTTCTATGTCCTTAAAACCTGATTATTCATTTGCATGTCTAGTCTGCCCAAAAAGTATTCAGTACCTTGTCCTGACTTCAAAATCCTGTAGCTATCAAACCGTGCAGCGGAATAGGCTGTATGAGTAACCAGAAGGAAGCTAAGTTCTTTAACAGAAATTTTCATATTCAAAGTTTCTGGGGAGGTCATGGCGAAATTTCGTCAAATTCCTGACTTGTGCCGAAAGGTATGGTCTGCCCAGAATTTTTATTCTGTAAGACCGGTCGAGTTTTCGTCAGTGGTAACTTGTAAATTGCCAACTATTTGGAGACATGTTATGGACCATCGGAAAGCTGAGACAATTGCCTACCATAATGGTATTCATAGCTTCTGGAGTTTCGATCAATCAGAGGTCCAAAAGTTCAGTTTCATTCAGCCGTTGTTCCGTCCAGAAACAGAATTCATCAGTGAAGTCGATGTTCAAAATTCTGTAACTTCTAAACCATTTGTCGGATGAGGCTGAATAAGTAACTGATGGAAAGCTGGGAGATTTGCCCACCTTTTTGCTATCCATCTCTAGTGAAAAATCCCATCCGAACAGTCCCATATTTGATTTTTCTTTCACGCTACAATCTGTCCAGAATACAGTTTCAGCAACTCCGTCATCAACCGAAAATTGGATTGCCTAAAGCGTCAATCGTTTATGAGCGTGTAAATGACTGGTGGAAACCTTGGAGAGTTATTTTCAACTTTGGTGTTTAGCTCATGGTCGGATTCTGCATAGAACAGTCCCGGTGTCATTTTTCCTTACTGCTGCTCCTGATCGAGGTGAAACTATCATAGTTAGACATGTGATGGACCATGTTCAGATTTCATCAGTTTTCCTATATGTATGTATTCATACATATTGCTCAAGTGTTTTACACTATTCTGATGGTATGAACTACCATGTGACAGATGGTGCGAACTCGCTCAGGAAAGGGTGTGATTGATGATGTCCCCAAATCCTCCACCCGTCGTCGTGGGGTATTCCGTCCACCTGTGCCTCCACCCTCTCCACTGATGCCTCCAGTGAGCCTTGAGCAACTTCTGGCTTCACATAATGCCATCATGTAGAGATTGGCAGCAATTGATGAGCGTCAGGCAGGACAAACATAGCAACATCAACAGCCTCAAGAATCCACATACTTTGACTTCTTGGCAACGCAACCCCATTGTTCACCGAGACGACATACCCGCTTGAAGCTAATCACTAGCTTCACATAACTGAGTCAAAGTTCGGATTGCTTAACTATTCTGAGTTTCAGAAGACATTATATGCAACACAACAGCTCTGTGGTGCCTCAAGTGCTTGGTGGGCCACGTATACTACCACTATTCAGGACAATCACCAAGTATCGTGGAATGAGTTCTGTACAGCATTCCGCGGGCACTACCTTCGAGCAGGAACCATGAACCACAACCTACAAGAGTTCTTGGATTTACAACAGGGGACCGACAATGTGTATGAGTACAACAGAAAGTTCAATTACCTGGCACAATACAGTACTCACCATGTTGATACCGATGAGAAGAAGGTAGAGCTATTCAGAAGAGGACTGAGCCTTCTGCTTCAGGATCGCTTAGTTCGGTTTCAGGATATGTCATTCAACACTCTTGTAAGTGTCGTGATTGCATAAGATGGTACCTACTGAGCTCTATTGGCAAAAGAAGAGGAGAAGAGAAAGTGGGACTTGTCAAAACCTTCGGTGGACACTACTATGGGTGTTCCACCGAAGTACCGCCTAGTTTATGCTCCATCTACTGGCAAGTCATGAGTGCCACCTCCATCAGCACAACGGGATCACCACCCACCTTAGCAACAAATGTTACCTCAGATGCCTATCCAGACCCAGCAGTAGCAGGTGTTATCCCTGTCACCTGTCCAATCTCCTCAGCTTGCATCACCTCGTGCGCCTCGGCAGAAGACTGCAGTAGACAACACCCTGTGTTTCAACTGTGGACGTGTCGGGCACTATGTTTGTCAATGTCGTAAACCCAAGAGGGGCAAAGCACCAATAGAACCAACATCAATGGTAATTCAGCTAAGAGGACAACCTAGGGCCCCGATGCCGATAAGCGGCCATGTCAACCACAGCACGGTCGAGAATATTCCTAAGGGAGAAGAAGTACTTGCGGGTTCTTTCTTACTATTTGGGCATCCTATGATCATCCTATTTGACTCTGGAGCATCACATGGTCTCATAATTTCAGCATGTGCTAAAAGGGCAGAGTTGTCACTCCCAGTCGCCAAGCCATCATATATGATCTGCACCCCTGGAGGCGAAATTGTGGCAAATCAGATGGCAAGAGAAGTCCCACTTGCGTTGGCTAGGAATGTGTTTCCCACTCACCTCGTTGTCTTGGATGGGCAAGGGATAGATGTTATTTTGGGAATGAGTTGGATGAAGCGACACAATGCCATTTTGGATATAGCTAAATGGCTAGTTTATCTAGACTCTCTAATATATGGCAAGGTTGTTTTACACCTTCCAGTCATTGTTCGTATCGAGGCATCTGTGCACCACACTGTGGCAAAGAGTATCGAGGAAATTCCTATAGTCTAAGAGTTTCTGGATGTTTTTCTAGACGATTTGACTGGAATGCCTCCTGAGAGAGACATTGAATTCAAGATTGAGTTGCAGCTGGTACTGCTCTTGTCGCCAAGAGTCCTTAAAAAATGACATGAGAAGAGTTGGCAGAATTGAAGATCCAGTTGAAGGATTTGTTGGGCAAAGATTTTATCAACCCAAATTCATCACCTTGGGGTTGTTCAGCATTGTTCGTATCCAAGAAAGATAAATATCTATGTTTATGTGTGGATTATCAATCGCTGAATGCTATCACCATCAAGAACAAGTATCCACTACCCCGCATTGACATCGTGTTTGACTAGCTAGCAGGAGCCCAAGTGTTCTCCATTCTGGTTATCATTAGATTAAAATTCGTGCCGAAGATGTCCCCAAAACCACTTTCACTACGAGATATGAGCTTTATGAGTATCTTGTTATATCTTTTGGGTTGACAAATGCACTAGCACACTTCATGTATCTCATGAACTCTATAGTCATGCCAAAGTTGGACATGTTTGTCGTGGTCTTCATCGATGACATACTTGTATATTCGAAGAGTATGAAAGAACATGAAGAGCATTTGCGAGTTGTGCTTCAACGACTGCGGGATCATCAGCCCTATGCAAAGTTTAGTAAGTGTGAATTCTGGATTGATAAAGTGCCATTTTTGGATCACGTGATATCACCAGAAGGAATCACGGTGGACCCCGACAAGGTGAGATATATCTTGGATTGGAAGCCGCTAATGTTTGTAACTCAAGTGCATAGTTTTCTTGGGTTGGTGGGCTAATATCGAAGGTTCATTCTGAACTTCTTCAAGATTTCAAAGCCTATACTGAGCTATTGAAGAAGGGTAACAAGTATGTGTGGAGCAATGACTGTAATGAAGCTCTCAATACTTGGAAGAAGTTGCTAACTACATCACCGGTGTTAGCATAGGCCGACATCGCTAAACTTTTTGATGTTTATTGTGATGCTTCTAACACTGGTTTGGGATGTGTCCTGATCCAAGAAGGGTGAGTGATTTTTTACTCTTTGCAACAACTAAGGCACCACGAAGAACACTATTCGACTCATGATCTTGAGTTGGCAGCCATGGTAATGGCATTGAGGACATGTCGACATTACTTGCTTGGGAATATGGTTCACATCTATACAGACCACAAAAGTTTGAAGGACATTTTCACTCAATTGGACTTAAATATGAGACAACGAAGGTGGCTCGAGTTGATCAAGGATTATGAGCTAGAAGTGCATTATCATCCGAGAAAGGCAAATATAGTTGTGGATACATTGAGTCATAAGGCTCACTGCAACTATTTACCAGCTGTGTCATTTACTAGAGAAGAGTATAGCATCCGAATATTGCCTGACCTAACACTGTACAATATCACTCTCACACCCACATTGAAGGAAGAGATCATTGCAGCTCAAAAGAATGATGGAGGTATGGCACATCTAATGAGAAGATTGTCAGAAGGTGGCCCAAAGGTTAACTGCTTCTGCGAGGATGCGGAAGATATCTTATGGTTCAAGGATAGGCTTGTTGTGTCAAAGAAAGAAGCTCTAAAGAAGAAGATTATGGATGAAGCTCATACATCGAGGTACTCTATTCATCTGGGTAGTACCAAGATGTATCACGATGTAAAGCAGCAATTCTGGTGGACACGAATGAAGCTCGAGACTGCTCGCTATGTGTCAAAGTGTGAAATTTGCCGGAAGGTCAAGGCTGATTATATGAAACCTGGAGGTCTGCTACAACATTTGAGTATTCCCGACTGGAAGTGGGATGACATTAGCATGGATTTCATTGTGGGTTTGCCATTGACTGCCCACAAGTTTGATTTGATATGCATGATCGTGGATCGACTCAATAAATCCGCTCACTTCATACCCGTCCACACCAACTACCGAGTTGAGAAGTATGCTGAAATCTACATTGCTCACGTGTTATGTCTACACAGAGTTTCAAAGATGATCATCTCTGATCGAGGGTCACAGTTTGTTGCTCATTTCTGGGAACAATTGCATGCTTTCCTTGGGACTCACCTGATTCACAGTTCGGCTTATCACCTGTAGGCGGATGGCCAAACTGAGAGAGTAAATCAAATTCTAGAAGATATGTTAAGAGATTGTGTGATAGAACATCTTGCTAGTTGGGACAAGAATTTGCAATGGGCTGAGTTTTCATACAACAACAACTACCAGGAGAGTCTAAAAATGACA
>VSTD030001999.1:0-12320 GCA_008808055.3 Sporobolus alterniflorus | reverse complement strand
GATCGATGTATAATGAATACTTGCACGATGCACAACACACTTTCTTCAGTGAAAATACTCTGATAGCGCTCAACATGAAATTGATCCAACAAAGAATGCATCCAGTACTCCCCCGGTGCACCATTAGATGTCGTTCTGGATAGGATATCACATATCAAGAAGATATTAAATATGTTTCGTTGTGATGACATTCCTCACTCCGGGTGCATGCCATTGGAAAAAAATGTTACGGGCTTCGTTCACGTAGGACAAAAATGACATCTAGTAGTGCACCGTAGGGAGTAGTCATTTGTTCCTACCATTGCCCATGATTTCGCATCCAAACGTACTACTCCTGCAATTTGCTTGGATACAAACCAACAACTGAAGGAAGCAAAGTACTGTTATTACTGTGTACACATAACTCTTAAAAAGGAAAATGAATAAATATGGAACAAAATAAATTGAAACAAGTTCAACTTCTATGTAACCCAGCTGATGATCCAAAGATCATGCATGTTTTCTACAAATATACGGACCTATAATAATGCAATTCTTATCAGCGCCCTGAAAGAACTTCATTTTCCAAATTCTATTTCCTTTTTTTTCGATTCTGTCCTCCTTTTTCTTTCACCTTTCATTCAGTCTCATCGGCGGCAGCATTCAAATCGATCCTTGGCTTCTTGCCGCCGCCGCCCACGTCGCCGGCGGCAGCCGCCGGGTTCCCGTCGAGCGGTGGCACCTTGGCCGCGCACCGAGGGCAGCGGGGGTCTGCCACGGCGATCAGCACGTACGTGAGGCAGGCCGGGCACGCTGCCGCGCGCATCGCCGGGGTCGCGGCGGGCCGCTTTGTGTCAGCCGGCGGCGAGCGGTTGCGCTTTCCCGCGGAGGAAGACGAAGATGTTGTTGACGCGGATGATGTGGACGACGTCGCCGACGACGCGGTGAGCCTCCCGGCGGCCGCGCGCTCGAGGGCGGAGCGGACCATGTCGAGAGTGCAGACCGCGGCCGAGGTGCTGGTCGCCGCCGCCGCGGGAGTCATGTTGATGTCATGGTTGGATTCTTGGACAGTCGGATGTCGAGGAGTCAGGAACGTCTTGCCGGACTGCAAGAAATCCAACAAGATCAAATTGAGTACTTTGCTGAAGAAATTCTTTTTTGTTGTTGGAAAACGATCCAGACGTGTCACCCCAGTGATCAAATCAAACAGGCAAAACAAGAAAAATCGCGATCAGACGATCACTATACCAAACAAAATACGGTTCAACCAACAACAACTCTCGGAAAGAAAACCTTGAAACGATTAAATGTGTACAGTACTCCGACACAGCAGGAACGAAAGCGTCTCTAAAATTTCAAATCAACAGAAATATAATCTCCTAATAGCATGTCATTAATTCTTTGACGCGACTGCTTTTGAGATCACAGGCAACACGAGAACATAGGAGACTGGAGACGCAAGAACGCAACTCACCAGGAGATCAAGCCGCCGCTCCCACCCCGCAGGGACGGTCACCTCCAGGTCGACGACCTCGTCCTCTGCGGCGGCGCCGCCGCCGCAGCCGCCGAGGAGATCCATCGTCACGATCTCCGACCCGCCCTTCTTCCCCGCCTCCCCTCGGAGCAGCCGAGCAACAGAGCTCACATCCGCCGCCATCATCACGCGGGACTCCTCCGACCCTCCCCTCTGGGTTCTCCCTCGATCGGCGATCTTCGGCTCTCTGCTTCTTCTTCCTTCGCGCGTTTGATTTGATTTGCAGGTGAAGCGGTGGGGTTTGCGCGCTAGATATATCGAGGAGGCAGCAGCCCTTTCCGACAGTGGGCCCCGCGTGCCAGGAGGGACGTCAATGAATATGCCAATAAAGGGTCAAGCACACTATTGATGGGCGATGTTGGGAAATGGTTGGCGAATTTATTCCATTCATAAGTAGGCGAAATTAGTTTAAGATTTGAATTAGTTTAAACATAGGCTTATTTTAATTTCTTTGATTATTTCTTAATTCTCCAGTTCATGCATTAGTGTCACAATTCATTAACCATCCCATTGCCTGCTAGTACTATTTTTTTCAAATCTACTGCAGACTAGTACCAACAAGATATATCATTTTAAAAAACCAAATGCACCTAGAGATATTGGCAAGTATCAGTAGCCACTAGCCAGTGCCGCTACAGCTGCATACTCATAATTATTGTATCTTAGGCACGATCTTGAAAGAAAAATTATTATTGTATCTTCTACTAATGTTTGATGTCATCACCATGGCTACATCTGCCCGTTGTTGTTGCTTGCCTTCACAATGGATAGAGGTGCTCGGGTTACGGCACAACTCCAGCTGACATCATCCAGCCTCTCTCTATGCTCAATCTAATTACCAACACACCATCAATATGTTTGGGTCATTTGGATTAGCAGAAATCCAATAAAAACATATATGCGAGTACTTTTCATAGTAACCCATTGGTGTCGGCAATGAGCACAACTTCGACAGCGTGATGAACACACCATTAATATGAAAGAGGCATGCCAGTTGTTGGAATCAAGGGTCATGCATATATTTGTCAACTATAGGTGGTGCTTTACCAATAGAATTGGTTTTTAATTCCATCAGTGTAGAACTGTTATTTTGCGGGTGGTTGTAATCTGAATTTTCGTTTGGGTGTCTTATCTTTCATGTGTGACAGTAGATGTCGGTGCTGCTGTGTGATGTAATAAGCTGGTTGTAACCTCTACGGAGGTCAAAGCCGTGAATGTTGTTTTTCCCATTATCTAAAAAATTACTCCAAAAAGCCATCCACGCGGTATTTGATGACTCACAAAATCATGTTGTCAACTGCTCGATATCGTTACCTTTACATAGTGTACATGATTATTGGCATCATCGGGACCTCTCACGCCATTGCTGGTAGTTTTGGGGGGGGGGGGGTCTTTTTCAACCAAAATTATTTTGGGCCATGTTTGGATTCATTATATTTTTAAACTGTTTTTAAAAATAGTCTCTAAAGGTTGGATTTAAAAAAACTAGGTGAGGATGTTTGGATATCGTTTTCTAAAAATTGTAAATCAGAACCCTTTCTCTAATGACTTGTCTACCACTCATTTAATTAGTTCTTTAAATGTCATGCTTTTTTAGAGGCATTGTCAACTTCTGTAAATTCTATTATTTTAATGAAGGGCAACAAGTAATTAGTCAAAAAAACTGATTTTAGATGGATATGACCAGCTAATGTGTTACTTAAAATCTGAGAATCTCAATTTTATAAACTAGAAAAAAGTTGACCCATTTGGAGACCTAAGACGTCTCAGTTTATAAAAACCAATCTCTTAAAAACTGAGATGATCCAAGGAGGCCGGGCCTTACTGTTCTCATTCTCAATGAAAAAGAATGCTGAACTTAAATGACCTTTTATTTCATATTCATTGATCTGTTATACTGCTAGTTGATATTTAAAGAGGGCATGACAGCTAAACCAAATTATGAGCCATGATTGGCAGTAAATAAAGCATGAAAATTATATTAGTACGTATATCAACTACTGGTAGGTCAAGGTTAGGAACAAAGAATTTTTGATTGGGTACGTATCTTTGGTACTAAAGAGACGTACTCCTACTCCACCACGACGTAATCACACACTCATATCTAGTCATGAGTTGATGGTGAAGATCGTTTTCCACAACTACCGAATAGAAAGGTTTTAATAGTTTCACGAAGACCTGACACCTTATTGACTCATGATTTCATGGTCTACAGTGAAGTTCTAAGGTGTTGCCTGTGCAGCTTGTTAACCATGGACAGCTAGCTACTTAGAAGTACCAAGTTCACCATCGTCTGTCTTGATTTTGAAACAGTGCGGTAAATATGAAACATGCTTGGAACTTTAGAATCACACATGAACACAAATAGTTTCCAGCCACTGCAAAAATAAAATTAGCATTCTTTCGAAACACATTTTAGTATAGCAACTGATATACAACCTCATTATAAAAAATATATGAACTAAGAATTTTTTTAATGATCGTGCCCTTATTTTTGAGTAAGCAATAAAAAACTTTTGTTATTACTAAACAATAATAGTAAAACGAGTTGCAAATTGAAACAAATTTTAATTAGTATGATGATTGAGCTTCATTCCTAACATGTTGTACTAATAATGTTCCTACTTATTGAATTTATTTATTATAGGTGGTCTGTTATTTTCTTTTTTGTTTGTATTGAATCACGATTATGCATATTTACGTCTGAGTCGTACTGGTGCATTTCCTTGACGTGGGGCCGTGTAAAATGACCCACAACAAACGCATTAACTATCCCAACGGCGACTGAATTATCATGGCAAAAGGCAGTTTCCTAAATCTTTATACCCAAGAGTTCAATTGTCCATTCAATGCAATCAATACTGTATCTTGATCTTTGCGCTGCACTTATTAATGAACGGATTGTTAGGGCCTTTGGCTATCTCTGTATTAATTGCGAGGGAAATTCATGTCTGGCCGGGATCCCGCGTGGTGGCTCAACGATTGGTTATCGGCCACTTGGAACAGCTAGATTGGATGAATAAAGCAGAAAAAATGGATGAGCTGGAAGGCAGGAATCGAAGAAAATAGGAACATGCCGCTTTGAAAACGACAGTCAATTCTAGGCCTAAAAATAAAGTAATAATGCTATCATACTAATACTATTATCAACTAAAGATTGGTAAGGGCGCAATTATAAAGTTGGACCCTGCTACACGTACGAAGAAGTAGGTTACGAAGCTATTACGAAATGTTTTTTTTCACTTCGGCCGCTCTGGCCTCTTTCCGTTCCTCCGTTCTCCTCCTTCCTAGATTTCTGCAAAAAATCAGGATCCAAGCTTCGGTGGTGCAAGTCCAAATGCAAGTCGCCCAGCAGACACATCCGGTGCGCCATGGCCACCCCCTTGCTTCCTACCCTAAAATTGTGAAGTGTAGATGACCAAAATTGATGAGGCAAGGATGATCGGACGAACCGGGTCAACCGGTCTGAGGGCACAGCATTCTAATCGTAAAAAACATAAAAACTCTTTACTTTTTATCTCTAAATCATAATTCTCTTTTCCAAAACCTAATTTAGACAAGAGGTTGTAAGCTTTGAAGAAAATTGAGAAAGACAAAATTTGAGTTACTAGAGCTTACAACAAGAAGATAAAATTGAAATTATTTCAAGTAGGTGACATGATTTGGAAAACTATTCTGACTGTCGGTACTAAGGATCATAAGTTCAGAAAATGGTCTCTAAGTTGAAAAGGACAATATACCATTGTGAAGGTAATCAGTGAAAATTCTTATATGTTAAACACATTGTGAGGTGAGCACCTTTCTAGAGCTCTTAATGATAGATATTTGAAAAAATATTATCCAATTGTATGGCAGGACGCTTGAGTAGTAAAGGCCGATGTTTTGTCATCACCCTCAGGAAAGTGAAATGATCAATGTTTTGCTATCGACCTTAGCAATTTTGGTGTATAAATGTTTTGTGCGCAAGATTTATTAAAAATAGGGGGACATATGTTAATGACCAAAATTGATGAGGCAATGGTGATCGGGCAAACATGGTCAACCGGTCAGATCAGTTAGTTTGGAAATAGAATCGAATTTGAGATTTAGAGATAATTTAAAAGGTTTAAATGATTCATTGCGGGACAAGACCTACCCACCCTTTATATATGAGGGCCCACGACCCACCGAGGGCATCCCAATTGTCAAAAACATAAAAGTTCTTTACTTTTTATCTTCAAACCATAACTCTCTTCTTTAAACCCTAATTTTTTGTCTCCTTTCACCTCGGCGACGCTTGGAGGTGGATCTAGCTGGCTTGCCGATGCTAGATCAACCTAGGACGCTCCTTCCCTGATGGGGTCCCTCATGTGAAGGGGATTTCTGGTACAGGCGGCGAATGTCATATACCGGTCTAATCGGTTGGAGCTCCAGCAACCATAAGCTCCTGCACGTGGTCATGCTCGTATCTAACGACCCATTCTGGTGTCAACACGAAGCTTGTTGAGACCACCATGGCTTCGATTTCTGGTTGCGGAAACCTCTCTGCTTGGCCAGTGTCATCTTCTTCCTCTTCGTGCCTCCATGTGGTGCATGCCATTTTTTTTTAGAATATGTCTAGACAGTGTTTCATTAAAAGGAAATCAAAGTACAACATTACACAGTCGGGCTAAGGAGGAACTTTAGTCGGGCTAGCAAGGTATATGGTCAAGAAAAGACACTCAGCCGACGCGATTGTAACAAACATGCGATTACTAGCGGTACAAGAAGCACCAACACAAGGACACATGGAACCACCTAACAAAGCAAACAGCTGCCAAAGAAGCCCATCTAGACCTCCGCATGGAGATGACAATGATAAAACATGTCGAACCTTGAGCCCTCCGCCATGGAGGCCACCGGCCCACACAATGTCATTCCCCTCCAAAGGTGGCCACCAATGTCAACCCGCGTCGCTCAAAGCTTCCCCCATGAAGGCCGCCAGTGCCAACGCTCATGGGGGCCTCACACCCTTGCTATAGAAGCCGCACGCAGCGTGCCGCCCTCCATCAAGACTACCACCAAATCTGCGCTTTAATGACCTTGGTCCTATTAGATTCGCCACAGGGTGTCCATGGGGACGCCACCTACGCCATAAAATGTGTCAAAGAAGCCTCAGGGCAGGAACACCACCTACAACAATGACCAAGCAGTACAAACCCGACGCACCTAGCATGTGCCACCACACACAACCATAACAACTGAAGAGCCCAAGGGAGGGAGCCTAGCAAGCAACAACCAATTAGTCTTGTTGACGGCCCCTAGGAGTAGCGCGGGGCTAAGATCTCGTCGTCGTCCGTTCAGGAGATCCAGACCAGGTTCTCACCTGAAGACAATGGAAAAGAAGGCCCTGGGTACCTGACTAACCAAACTCGGAGAGAAAGATAGGGAGCCCACCATGAGTCGATCCACTCGGCCTAGAGATCTGGGCTAGGAGGCCAATTGCTCAAGGCATTTATAAGACATTTAATAGCTAAATCTTGTAAAAATAGACAAGTAGAGATAAAGTCTCAGTCAGATAATTTATAACCGACTTGGATCTTCATTATAAATCTTACCCTCTTAGCATATAAAAGGAGGGACAAGAGGGCATCGGATCCAACAGATCATAATACAATAGAATACATAACATAGAGTTATTATCCTCTCCGAGAGGTCTGAATCTGTCTAAAACTCTCGTGTCTCTCGTGTTTATATCGATTTCCACTACAATGAGCACCCTATACTAAATCATTGTCATAAATCACAACAAATATCAGTTAAAAAATCACAACAAATATGCTACTCTCCGTAAGCATAGCTGATAAGGAATCCCAATGGACTGGTCGTTGGAGTAGTTAATAGCATGGACTTTCTTCTCTACACAAACTGTTCATAGGCCGGCCGATCCTTAATAACTGAACATTATATTGCAAATTGTTCAGAGAGTACCGGGGCAACAATTAGTGCGGTCGCTCTTGGTCTATAGCAGAATCGGGGAGGGATCCGCGACCGGAAAACAACTGTGTGGCGTGTTGCTGGTGCAACCGATCGAATGGTATTGAAAGGGAGCAAGTACGTAAATAATCAATGCAAAGAAGGAAGAGAACTTCCAGTTCTACAAACACATACTGCGCCTATCGGCGACTGATGAACCATTATCGCAGCCGTACGTGGTGTTACCTTAGTCTCTGAGGATTCTCTCAATGTACAGTATGTGAAGCTAATTGCGACAACAGTGGGGGCACGAGCTGAAGCCAATCGTCGGCCTTACAGTTCTGAATGTCAATCTAGTACCTGCTCGTGCTGCAAAACTGTCATGTTAAGTTTAGCTTGGAAAACTTCCGAAATTGCATGCCGTACTGGCCGCGGTAGCTTTGGTGCCGCAAGACTGATGTTATTATCATTCCGTCGTTATACAGATTATAATTAATTATCACCTACTACTAACACAAAAGAAGCCATTTTCTGATGATTTCAGTTGGTGTTTGGTTCAGTAATATGAGAGAATGGAGCCGCTCTGTTCTATATTCTGATAATAAAACGGCTCCGCTCTGCATTTGGAGGCAAGAACGGATCCGCTCTAAATTTTTATTTAGTTCGAGGATTGCAAGTGTTCCCATAACGTAGACTGTTAAGCCCCGTTAGTGAGACCCACATATCAATGACACCGTTCTTTCTCCTTGGATGAGCTCAGAGATGGGGAGCTTGCTCGCATCTCGTCGAGCAGTGGTGTCCGAAGCGATTCACAATCGTTTCAATGAGTAGCTCGACGGGTGGTGCAGTGTCGGCGCAGGCGTCGGTAGGGTGAGCTCGGCGTGGGCTTCGTCAGCACAGGGTGAGCTCCTCAGGCGATGATCAGGGCGCGAGCTCCACGGGCGGTGTCGGTGCGAGAACCACGGGCGGTGTTGGAACGAGCTTCACGAGCGTGAGTCAGCGTGAGCTTCACGGGTGACGAGCAGGGCGTGAGCTTCACGGGTGGCATCAGCATGAACCAGGGCCTTGTCGGCAGAGCTCCACGGGCGACGAGCAGGGCGCCAGCTCCACGACGCAGGTGACGAGCAGGGACGGCGTGGGCGATGGAGGAGACAGGGCGCACGGAAGAGAAACATGAACGAGAAGGTTCGAGAGCCAGCTCATTCCAGATCTTCATGGAATATTCCTTTTTCTTGAACCGCTCCACTCTTACGTTCTTCGATCAAACACGCATAAAGTGGAACGGAGTCGCTCCATTCTCTCCATTCCATCAGACTCCTGAACTCAACGTCACCTTAGTGCTGCAAGACTGGTCTTCAAATTCCTCCTCACCTCATTCTTGAAACTGGCAATTCTGCACAGACTCTTCTGATTAAAATACTTGTCATGGCGTCTGTCATGCTGATGGCAAAATAACCACCACACTGGGATGGGTGTACATCCGTTTTTTTTCTGTTGCAGGGATGGGAAGACAAATTAAGGCAGCAGGTAGGGGAAAGTACAAGTCTTCAATAACAAGCCTGCGAAATAAATGGTTCCATCAATGCGGAGTGGTTCCTAGTTGAAATTTATGCGGGTGATGGCATGGGAGAGGCAGGTCGTTTTTAGGGGATTGAATGAGTGAGGGAAGAAGAGCTGAGGTTGAAGGGTGGCTGGCTGATCGGCTCATCCATCCGTCCACGCTTGCAAAGAAACAAAACGCATGCGTATTTATCAACCCTGTTGACGGAAGGGCCTCTACCAAATCCATTTGTCCGCCACTGAAAATCTCCTCCTTCCTTGGTCCATCTTCTCTGTGCAGTGATGTCTGTCAATTTGTTCCAACCGTACCAAACGTTTGAATGGCTCTCTTTATCCGCTCCTTTAATTTCCTCACACCCAAGAAAAAAGGATGCTCGCCATGCTTGTTTCAAAGGCAGATGACAAGTAGGAGTGGTACTCATCGCCGGAATTCAATTGGCACGATTCATTATTAGAGTGAAGGCGCTATGGGTTGCTATATTTGCTTTTCCGTGTAATTACCCCCCAACAAAATAGTTGCACGTACCTATTCCTGGCCAACTGTCCACGTTTTTCTTCGCCTCCTCTCTCTTTTTAAAAATAATAGTAACAGAAACCAGGAAAGATGGGTAGTGTTCCAACGTATAGAAAAAGTGCATGTGTGCACGTAAATTCATTTCGCTGTCTGCCTCACCTAAACATACGCATAATTACGGATCGTTTTCCGTAACCGATATCATTGATCTTCTAGAGGCAGTCACATGTTCTATAATGATGATATTTTGATCAATCCACAACATTGCAAGTTATTCATTTAATTAATTTAGAAAATTGGATGCAATCTTAAAAAAAATTGACGACCAACTGAAACGGCGCAACAAAGTTTTCTTCTGAGGTACAGCACGGCCCAACTTAAATCGGGCCGACAAAGCTAGTCTTCGTTACCCACCATCTAATATGGGCCCGCATAATCAGAAAAGTTGCCCGCTCCAAGATACGCAGCAGATCTGGCCCACGCAAGTCCACACACACCTCTGTGACCGGTACCCACTCCGCCGCCTCCAAAACACCCTCGCACCCCCAGCAATCGCCGGCGGCGAGCTATCGCCGATGACCATCTCTCAGTTCGTATCTACCTCCGCCTCCCGGATATCCTCTTCTCCAGTCGCTCCGGCATCCAAATCCCTGGGGCAAGCTAGCGGTCGGGTCGCCTTCCCTGCTCGGCCTCACGGTGCCTCGCTTCATCTGAGGTCGCCTGCTATGGCTGCCGCCGCCGTCGGCGGGAACGGCTCCCCTACAGGGACCGATGAATCTCCAGGTAGATTCTCGATGAACTACTGGTTTCTGTATCTTCACTGTCTTCTGCTTCGCGTGTGATTTGTATCTCTGTTGATTTGTACCTCTGTTTTGTGCCACTTGTTCGTCATGCTGTGCTTCGCTATACTGGCTATCATTACTTTAAGTACAAAATTTCTCTGATATTGTTATAGAATTTACAGGCCCCTCTAGGATTGGAGAAGTAAGGAGAGTGACCAAGGAGACAAATGTACATGTGAAGATCGACCTTGATGGCACTGGCGTTGCTGACTGCAGTACAGGAATACACTTCTTGGATCACATGCTTGATGTGAGTACGGTTTACACTTTTTTTTTCACGGTAATTATGGGATTGATAGTCTCTGCACAAACAAAATATGCTTTGTGGTAGCTGTCTTTGGTTTTTACATGGGGTTTATTTGAAGCCGCCCCAATGTGTTGCTATCTTGCAATGGATGATGAGAATAAGAGAAATAACCTTCTGGAGAAAAGGGAGGAAGCAATAATTCATCATAAATAAAGGAAACGTCTTAGTTCAAATGCATGAAACGGCTACCATTATGAACTTTCCATAGTTGAAGCCTTTATGTGTGCTGCTCTAACTTAGATGTTTTAGAGGGCCAGTAGTACAGTCACATAACATGAAGCCATTCTACTGTGGAAAATTATACTGTTCTCCCAGCTCCACGTGTTGCAGGAGGTTGTTCTCCTCTGGGAACTGCTCTATCAAACATTTACTTTGAGAAATGTTGTTTGGTTTTTTCTCTTTCCTTTTCCCTTTAGTATGATGTGATCTGCTGAAAGAGTACCATTTATATTCCGCAATACGGCTACCATTATGTACTGACGACTGTTAAGAAACTTATGGCTCTAGCCATTCCATGTATATGACTGAAATGGTCTGACGACACATTCACATAAATCTCAGATCAACTTGTGAGGAGAAAGAACTGTGAAATACTGGTTGCAAATGATGTAAAAGACCAACATTTTTTTTCCTCTGCTTGCTCCACTTTAAATGATTCCACCATTCAGTTCTCTTTGTGTCACATGGTTCAAAGTAGAACAAGTATGCCTTTTCAGTAAAAAATTTATCACTAATTTTGAGTTTTCAACTTACAGCAACTTGCTTCCCATGGACTATTTGATGTTTGTGTTAAGGCAACAGGCGACACACACATTGATGATCATCACTCAAATGAGGACATTGCTTTGGCAATTGGAACGGTAATTGTTTCTTTCCAAGGATATTTTCAGCTTTGAATTTCAGTTTTACCAAATTGTGAACCATATGTAATTTAACAATGTAAATATGCATTGGTAGGCAAGAAATCAGTGGGATAACCTTCTTTTTGGTGTATATGCAGGCACTGCTTCAAGCTCTTGGTGACCGAAAAGGAATCAATCGATTTGGGCATTTTACAGCACCACTTGATGAGGCTGCGGTTGAGGTTATTCTGGTAATGGCACCATTTTTTCGTATTTTCATACTTTGAACGTGCAATTTTGCAATGACAGTATGTGCATCTCCTGTGTCATTTTTACATTTATGAGCCTCAGATGCCGTGCAAACATGTAACTGAGTTCCATCATTAGTTAGTTTTGCATTCTCACAAACATAGTTGAAAATTCTTTTTCTTGACTGTTATGATAGGCTATTCGACATGCATCTTTAATGTTTGAGCAGCTGCATTGAGAATGGTGTTTTTGTGTTGAAGTTTTTCAGTCTCATGTATCACACCTAAGCATTACAAAATTATTGCTGCTATGGTTGCTCATATCATATCGTTGTTTGCCATTTTACCTTCATGTCAGCTTAGGTATTTTGCTGAACAAATCACTGACTGTGATGTTTTTGGTGTTTATGCTTTTTATGTTTTTACTTGTCGTATTGCGGATGCACAAATTGGGGCCAAAAAAATCTTGGTTTCACTGATATTTCATTGGACTTTATTTCCCCCTTTATCCAGGATCTATCTGGTCGTCCCCATTTAAGCTGCGGCTTAGATATTCCTAG
>VSTD030001998.1:0-12321 GCA_008808055.3 Sporobolus alterniflorus | reverse complement strand
GCCCTCCAAATTTACACAAAAGTCCCTCAAAAATTCACAAATCATATTTCTAGTCCACTAGAAATTCTGTAAAATTCTAAATAAACCCCTAGAGCTTTCCAAATTCCAATTTTAGCCCTCCAAACTTGTTTCATCGATATCTTTTCAACCGTAACTCCGAATCAGGTGATTCTTATGCCAAAATTCTCAGAATCATATCCCCTTCCTCTTCAATCTATTCCTATGCTTATGATTGTTGCATTTATGTGAATGTATGATTGAGCGTTAAGAGAATCATTTCGAAGCCGATGTATGAAGACTTTCAAGAGCAAGTCTACAAGGATTTCAAGATGAAGTATACGAGGACTCCGATCTTTTCTTTTCAAAGCAATGAGGCAAGTTCCCTTGAACATATTGCACTTATATATGTTCTATCCATTCTATAGTTGTAGTATTGCATGCTTATGCCTGTGGAAGCTGCACCTATGCTTAGAATTCTGCGCTACTCTATAATCTTTCTTTTGGACCCACGGGTCAATTTGTAAGATTTTATCCTGTAATTTATCGAGATATCATATCTGTTCACCATATTGTTACTATACGTGGATTTGAACATCCTAGCCACATGTATAGAGGCTTCGGTTTCATCTTCTCGGAACCGGGGTGTGACATCGTAGAAGCTAAACTCGTTGTTTTGGAATGAGACTGGAGGACGAAAGATTTTTGGACCCGATGTTTTGCATGAAGCTGAGAAGCAAGTTCGCATGGTTAGGTATAACCTGCGAGTTGCGCAATCAAGGCAAAAGAGCTACACCGATCATAGGAGAAGAGAGCTGAGCTTTAAAGTTAGAGATTTTGCATACCTCAAGGTGTCACCTATGAGAGGTTCGTGCCATTTCAAGGTACGAGGCAAGCTCACGCTGAGGTTTATTGGACCATTCAAGATTTTGGTGAAAAGAGGTGAAGTAGCTTACCAATTGGAGTTGCCGCTGCAATTGTCTGATGTGCATGACGTGTTTCATGTCTCTCAACTGAAGAAATGTCTACGTGTACCTAAGGAGCAAATACCCATGGAGGACATGGATGCTAAATAAGATGTTTCTTATCAAGAGTACCCCATCAAGATTTTGAAAACATCTGAAAGAGTTCAGCGGAACATGAGGATCAAGATATGCAAGGTGCAATGGAGCCATCATACCGAGGAAGAAGCTACTTGGGAGAGAGAAGAAGAGTTGAAGGCAGAGTTCCCAAGTTTCTTTTCCAATCTGGCCAAATCTCAGGGACGAGATTCATTTTAAGGGGGGGGTAGGTTTGTAACACCCTGATTTTCACAAGGTAATAAAAATCTAGAAAATTATTTATATAAATAAATAATTATGTTTGCTGCATTCATGCCGCTGCATATTTTATTGTGTGATGAAGTGCTCCTGTATTTTATTTTGCGAAAAGAAGTCATTCAAAATATAAATTTGAATTCAAATGAATTTGTATTCTATAAAGGCTTTTGAATATTAGAAAGGGATTTCTTTTCTCTACGTTGTTTTGGGCCAAAACCCAGTTAACACCTGAACCGGCCTAGCCTGACCTGCTTTTTTTCCTCTTCCTCGCATAGCCCAGCTAAGCCCCAGCTGCTGCCGAGGCCCATAGCTGGCCCAACTGCCGCTTGGGTTTGAGTCCTCTGCTCCAGTGCCCAAGAGCCGCTGAGGCGCCACCATCGGTGCTCACTGACCCTCGCACCACTTTGACCCCGTGGCCACCTCATGCCGGAGCTGCCCTGCGTGCTGAGCACCTGGACGGGTCAAAGCCAGGTCAGACTCTACCAAGGGCGTCAGATTCTGAATCAAAGTCAAACCGATTTTATCTCCAAGCGAATCGTAATGAAACCGTTGAATCAAGCTCGGATTCGAGATGAGGTCGGTTGGAGGAGTCGCTTATCTGCACATGATGAGTACTTGGTTTTGCCATAAAAACCCGGTATGACACACAACTTATTTCATGTATCTCATGAATAAGGTGTTTATGGAATACTTGGATAAGTTTGTTGTGGTTTTCATTGATGACATTCTGATTTACTCTGAGGTGGAAGAAAAAACATGAGGAGCATTTGAGACTTGTATTGGGGAAGCTTAGAACTAATCAGTTGTGTGCCAAATTCTGTAAGTGTAAATTTTGGTTGACACAAGTTGCATTTCTTGGTCATGTCATCTCTGTCAGAGGAGTTTTGGTAGACCCAGGCAAAGTAAGAGACGTGTTGAATTGGAAGCTGCCTATAGCTATCTGAAAGATCTGTAGTTTCCTTGGGTTAGTGGGATATTACCGCAGGTTCATCCAGGATTTCTCCAAGGTAGCCAAGCCAAGGACTCGACTACTTGAGAAGGGCAAAGTATTCAAGTGGACTCAAGATTGCCAAGATAGTTTTGAGGAATTGAAGAAGTGCCACACAACAGCGCCAGTTTTGGTTTTACCTGACCTATCCAAAAAGTTTGATATCTATTGTGATCCTTCAAGGTGAGGCCTCAGATGGGTACTAATGCAAGATGGTCAAGTGGTTTCGTATGCATCTCACCAGTAAAGGAAGCATGAGGAGAATTACCCCACTGATGATCTTGAGTTAGCAGCAGTGGTTCACGCCCTCAAGATATGGAGACATTATCTCATCGGTCATTGATGCAAGATTTATAGTGGCGACAAGAGCCTCAAGTATATTTTCACTCAGATGGATTTGAATTTGATGCAGCGCTAATGGCTAGAGTTGATTAAGGACTATGACGTTAGAATCAACTACCACCAAGGAAAGGCTAATGTTGTAGCAGATGCTTTAAGTTGCAAGAAGTATTGCAACGCCAACCTTGCCAATGGAATGAGAGCAGAGTTACGCCAAGAGATTGGATATCTTAATCTGGCATTGATAAATAAAGTAGCTATGGAAATAGAAATGGAGTCTATGCTCGAAGCAGAAATCAGGAAAGCCCAACTAGAAGATGAGAAGCTAAAGGAGATACGACAACTTATAAAGGAGAACAAGACCAGTGATTTCACTAAGGATGATCATGGAACCTTGTGGTTAGGGAAGCGGATATGCATCTCTAATCTCAAGTCTAACCCGGAGCTAATTCTTTAGGAAGCTCATGACTCAGCATATTTGATCCATATCGGCAGTACCAAAATGTACAAGGATCTGAAGACCGGTATTGGTGGTACGGCACGAAGCAAGATATTGCAGAATACATATCATTGTGTGATACATGCTAGCGAGTCAAGGAAGTACATCAGAGGCCAGCTGGATTGTTACAGCCATTGAAGATCCCAGAGTGGAAATGGGAAGGAATTGGAATGGATTTCATAGTTGGACTGCCCCGTACGCAAGCAGGGTAATCGTGGATAGGTCGACCAAGGTTGCTCATTTCATCCCTGTCAAGATGACGTATTCTGGAGCTACGCTTGCCGAGTTATACATGTCCTGGATCGTATGTCTAGATGGAGTACCTAAGAAGATTGTGTCTGATAGAGAATCCCAGTTTACATCTAAATTTTAGGAGAAGCTTCATGACACAAGCTCAATTTTAGCTTAGCACATCATCCGTAGGCCGAAGGTCAAACCAAGAGGACCAATAAGATACTAGAAGATATGTTGAGAGCATGCGCTCTGAAGTATGGCAAGAGATGGGACAAGAGTCTTCCCTGCACTGAGTTTTCATACAACAACAGTTATCAAGCAAGCATCAAGATGACACCTTTTGAAGCTTTGTAAAGACGGCAGTGTAGAACCCCGTTGTTTTGGAGTCAGACGGGAGAAAGCGAAGTATCCAGACTGGAAGTACTAAAAGAAGCTGAGAGGCAAGTTCAGATGATTAGGGAGAATTTGAGGATTGACCAATCTCATCAAAAGAGTTACTCTGATAAGAAAAGAAGAGATCTACCCTTCGAAGTTGGCATCTTCATATATCTGAAGGTATCACACATGAGAGGCACCAGGAGGTTCAAAGTCAAGGGACAACTAGCACCACAATGTCATGGTTTGTGACAATGATTTAGAGTAGGGGTGGTCACGAGATCAAGAGAACGATGGTAACACAGGAGACATAAGGATTTTTAGACAGGTTCAGGCCTCCTGGAGGATAATAGCCCTACAACTTGTGTTCTTGTATTGCTGATGGCAATTGATGTTATGCTGAAGTTGTCCCCTATGGGGTGCCTCTAACCCTCCTTTTATATCCAAGGGGAGCGAGGTTACAAGAAAGGTAACCGAGTCGGTTACAACATGATCCCAATAAGGACTATCTCTACTTGCCTATTTTATTGATATAGCTATTTATGCCTTGGGGAGCATGGTATGGTCCTCTAGAATCTTCTGGATAGTGGGCCGAGTTGTAGCGGACCCCTACTTGGGCCTTCTGAGTCCATGCGACGTGGTATCCTAGGTACCAATACTCGTCAGCAGCCCCCGAGTGCTTGGCAAGTGAGTAGATGCTGGGTGAACTGGATCTTCCTTTTTCGTGATGAATTTGCCGAGTACTCAATTTCAAGAACTAAGTACTCTAGCATGAAATTGCTAAGTGCTTTTTTACTGAATTGATCGATTAGGAGCACCGTATAGGTGAACCTATTAGGTGTATCCCCTGACTCTTGAATTAAATCTTTTTGAGAATTTAACTCGTGAGTCTAGAGTTTAAAGTCTTCGAATTTGAGTCTTCAAAATGTAGATGTTTCATGGAGGTGCCAAGAAACATATCGGGATGCTCACATTGGCCCTGGAACCAAACATAATGGTGAATAGTAATAGTATGAGCTGGCAGCATGTCTGCTTACCACTGAAGTCTTATCTTGTTCATGTTGATGATCAAGGTGTTGTGTGATATTGAGGCCAAGTCATGCTGGTGACGGCGCTATCGAGTCTTGCTAGCGATGGAGCTACCAACGCAATTTGATCGTGATGTGATGTAGATGCTGAGTAATGCTAATGATGGCACTGCCGAGTCATGTTGGCGATGGCGCTGCTGAGTCTTGCTGGTGATGAAGCTACCGGGCGACTTGGCCACAACATGATGTCGATGCCGAGTTATGCTAGCGATGGTGCTGCCGAGTCATGAAGGCGACGGTGCTGCCAGAGTAACTTGGCCATGGCGCAATGTAGATGTTGAGTCATGCTGGCGACGGTCCTGCAAAGTCATGCTGGCGATGGTGCTGCCAGGGTGACATGGCCATGTCGCGATGTAGATATCGAATCATGTTGGTGATGGTACTGCCAAATCATGCTGGCTATGGTGCTGCCGGGGCCACTTTGCTGTGGCATGATCTAGATGTCGAGTCATGCTAGCGACAGTGCTGCGGAGTCATGCTGGTGACGACGCTGCCAGAGCAACTTGGCCACGGCGTGATGTAGATGCTGAGTCCTAGTGGTGACGGTGCTGCTGAGTCATGCTGGCGATGACGCTATTAGGGTGACTTGTCCACGATGCGATGTAGATTCTGAGTCATGCTGACAATGGTGCTGCTGAGTCAAGCTGGTGATGGCGTTGTTGGGGTGACTTGGCCGCGGTGTGATGTAGATGTTGAGTCATGCCAGTGATGCTGCTGTCGAGTCATGCTGACGATGGCGTTATAACTTAAGGTTATAGTGGCTATGGTTGTGCAGCCCCCGAGCTCGGAGCATCGAGGTGTTGTCACATCATGAAGAAGTCAGACATTCATGTTGGCTCATAGGCGAGTGATTGTAGTCGAAATATCATAACCTAGGGATGTCTCCATATGGCAAGAACATGACCTTACTCAGTGTGTCGAATAAGGGTTTTCCTCATAGACTAGCCAGGACTTAGTGTCCCCATGGTCTCTTGGACTCGGACTTTAGAAGCCATCGTGCCTATGAGTCATAAACACCAGCCCACTCAAGCAGTCTTGATTTTTCACCGAGTGGTTCCCAGCCTAGTGCTCAAGACTGTGGGCATCATGTGTCGAGTTCGTAGAGCAGTCGAGGCCTTCGAAGACCCGGATCGGGCCTTGCTTAGTTTATCGAGTCAAGGGTTTTCCATAGGTGTGATCAGTTTTTAGTGTCATGGCCATGTAGCATAGAGCCTAAGCTCACCTGACCAGACATTGGAAGACCTTGATCCTCCAAGGTTGTTGGGTACTGAGTCCCTCTGAGTACTTGGGTTTGTCTCAGATCACGCCAAGGTAAGTTCTCTTTGGTCACGCGACTCATGGCCTGATTACTCCCGCATGTGAAGCTGTGCGATTTGAGATTTTGAACGCTGAGCAAGTCATGTGTCCCTCCTAATCTATTTCTGAATATGTGTCTAGGCTGTAAGATGTTGTAGTCATCTAGCCAGGCTATGCGAAGTCTTTCAAACCTGAGGAGGTAAGACAGGTGGCGCGCTCATTGACCCAAGTCATGATGTGCGATTGGAGTCAGGAGATACGTCTAAAGTTGTGACATCGACCAGTCGGGAAGGGTGACCGGAGTCGGGATATATCAATCCTTTCCAAGTTCTGGATCGCAAGGGAGAAGTGGCCTATCAACTAGAACTACAGCCGCAACTATCAGATGTACACGACGTGTTTCACATATGATAGCTCCAGAAATGTTTATGAGTCCTAGAAGAGTAGATACCAATAGAACAACTCGATCTAGGAGGAGATCTAACATACAACGAGAGGCCAATCAGAATTTTGGATACTATAGAGTGAGTGACTCACAGCAAGGTCATCAAGATGTGCAAAGTTCAGTAGAGTCACCACACCGAAGATGAAGCTACCTGAGAGCATGAAGAAGAACTCTGACCAGACTACCCATAACTTTTTCCCAGCACATCTGAATCTCTGGGGCGAGATTTATTTTAAGGGGGGTAGGTCTGTAACAACCGCTTTTTGCATAATAAAACTTTGCCAAGCTAGAAATGCATTAGGTTACATTTTGGAAAGATTTAGCCAAAGGAAAAGATTTTCTCAATTTCATTTTTTCTTAAGGTTGCATTCATGGCATGTCATATTTTATTTTTTGAAAATCCTAGAGGAGACTAGAAGAATTTATGAAAAGTTCCTATGTCCAAATTCCTTCTAAATCTCCTTGTAGAATTTCTCAATTCTTGCCAAAAATCCAAACTCAATTGAAATCTAAAAATCATTTTTCCATCTGAATTCTTCTTTGGGTCTGGCCCAACCGACCCAGTCCACCGAGTGAGCCCATCCCTCCCTCGTAGGCGACCGCTCAGCCGACCCATTTAGCCTATTTCCCATTGGCGCACACTCAAAAATACATTTTCTTCTTTGGGTTGTGCCTTCTAGACTCAATGCCTCCTCTCTCTTCTCTTGCTAACCCAGGGGCCGCCCATCAACTTCATCCCCTTCCTCACACGTGGCACCGAGCCGGACACGCCGCCATCTCTCCCCACCGCGTTCGGTCACCTTGAGCCACCCCGCTTTGGCAAAGAGATGCCAAGTCAAAACCTTTACTAACCCTCTTGATTCCCCCCTCATAAACCACCCTCCTTAACCCTCCCCGTCCATCAATGGCCTCGACCATTAATGTCGGTCGTTACACCCCGGCAACTGCATCTCGGGCACTCCCCGGCCCCAATAAAAGGTGAGCACCACCCCCAGCTTTCAACACACCTCTCCACTCCACTCTCGAGTTCCCTCCCTCGCTCTAACACACACATGCCGCGAAACTTTCTGCCACCGTCCTCCACCGTCATTTCGCCTCTCCATTCCCGTTCGAGCTCTTATGAGCCCCTCATCGGCTCTGCCTCATCATCTTCTTCCTCCCCGGCCTTCGCTGGTGAGCTCCCGAGCACCACAGCACCCACCGTGTCGCACATCAGCAACACGCCACCATGCCTGGTGTCCGCGCCGCTGATCGGTCCACCATGGACCCGACCGCGCCACCGGTCCACGGTCCCATGGACCCGGTCCACGGGTTTTACCATTGACAAATAATTTCCAAATTCATTAAATCCTGTGAACTTTGCATGAAACCCCCTGATCTTGTTGTAAACTAATCCGTGATGCCTATGCATTTGGAGAAGTCACAACAGGACCCTCGGTTTCTGAAAAGTAATTACAAATGGGTCCTAAACCACTCCAAACACTCCAAAAATCCACCGAAATCCCTAAAAAATTCCCAAATTCCACCAAAGCCCCTGTTTGTTTACATCAAAGCCTTCCAGACACCCAAAATTCCACAAGTACCCTCAGAACCTCCTAAAAACACCGTTTTGCCATTCAAAGCTTCCAGAACCCATATCTTTCTATCCCGACCTCCGTTCTCCGTGATTCTCACGTCCAAATTCTTAGAATTCATCATTCTTTCTATCGATGCATTCATACATGACAATTGTTTCCTGCATTGTATTTATTTGTCTATTGTGTGCTTTGCAATAGGAAATCCTGTTCTAGAGCCGTTGTTCGAGGATTTCCAGGAGCAAGTCTTTGAAGAACCTGATGTTTTCTTTAGCGGGCAACAAGGCAACTGTCCTTCAACAAATCGCACCTATATTCCTATCTATTATGTAGTATATAGAATTGCATGATAGGAGTAAGATTGCGTGCACCTATGCTAGAGAATTACTAGAACTTGATTGATTATTCCATGGTAACCCCGCAGAGTAGAATGGTTAGGTTATTTTGGGTAGAACTACTTAGCTCTACAAGAATCTGGTCTAGGTTTGGGTAGCACAATAGTACCTTATTGTAATCCATGTTGTCACCCGGTATGCTTGTACCTTGGTTCCCAGTTAGTGTGGAGAATAGGGATTTGAAGTGATGAGTTGGAACTATGTTCGGTGGACTCCGACAGTTCAGGGCTTTTTTCAGTCAACTTTGGAAGCCTGTGATTGAGGCTAGTTTGGCATACCAATCAGTGGAGCTGGTAGAGTGGACTCTACGGATCCACCTAGTTGGGAACGAGTGGGTAAAGGAGTGGACTCTGCTAAGAACCACATGGCACAAGAGGGACCCTTAGTGGTTCTGGACTGACACCCCAGTTAAACCTCAGTGGGTGCACTGCAAACTAGATTAAGCCATTGAAAAGCCTTGTGGTGATATCCTAGCGCACACCTTGGAAGTGTGCAAAGGTACTCTATCGGATCAATGGATGCCTTGCTACCAAGGATAATCATGACTCATGGAGAATGTGTACAATCTCTGCAGAGTGCAAAACTTTCATGACAGTCGTGCTCACAGTTATGAGCGGCATGGACCCTCACACGATTAGAGAACCTAGATTGGTATGGTTGGGATGTTGGGAGTCGGTCAGTTTTTTCTATAGGTCAGGCTACCGCAGTGGACTCAGTTTTTAGCTTAGAATGTGTGATAGCAAGTTTTGGCATAGGAGGTGACCACCGCTTTTTGCAAGTCAAACCCAAATCAAGCCTTCCTAGATGAACAACCCTCATGTCATCTTTTCCCCCACTTCCTGCGTAGCAACCATAAGTCTATATACTCAAGCTTGCCTTTTGTTGCCATAGATGATACAGCTGCTGAATGGAGTCCAGAAGGTCAGTTCAAGTAAGAGGAAGAAAGCTAGGCAGGCCTGTCCCCCGGTCATCGCTTTTGGAGGCCTTCCAAGCTGCACTTAGAACAAACGCTGTGATGTTGCTTGCTCTGTAATCTTTTTCAGACCCAGGGGTCATTTTGTAAGAGATATACTCTATTTGTATTGTAATCATAAAATTGTGATCTATTTACCGCATTGTTGGTCGTACGTGTGATTTGAACATCCTGGGCACACGTATGGAAGCTTCGGTTTGCCTCTTTCAGAACTATGTTATGACACATACGCATTGACTTCCTCATTATCTTTGGGCAAATGATGGGTGATTTGATCAATGAGCATTCTTGAAGTCAGGGCATTGTAGGCTAGTGTACGGTAAACCTGCTCTCCTTGGTACTCGATCCGATTGATTTTCACATGGAAATAATGTGACCAGTCTCAGAGATGAACTTAGTCAGCACGGCGCTGTGAGTTGTACTTCGGGTGGTGTCTCCTTAAAGGAGCCCTGTCCCCAGGCTCATCCTCTGACGCCCCTGAGTAGTCCTGCAGGTCGTTATGCCCTTCCTTTTATCGAGTTCCCTGACCAGACGGGCGGCCTAAGCTATCTCCTCTTCAGCTTCCCACTGGATCTCTTTGGTGGTCTTTGTAGGGGGTGGATCTCCCTGTGTAACACCCACTTTTTACAAGAATAAAATGTTGCCAACGTAGGAATGCATATAAGTTGCATATCAAATTGTCGTGCGTATAAAAATCCTTCCAAAAATAATCTTGCATAGGATACATTTCATGGCATGGCATATTATATGTTTCTAAAATCCTTGAGGATCCTTGAGGAATTTAGGAAAAAATCCCACATCAAAATTCCTCCTAAATCTTCTTGTACAAATTTCCAAAGTCTTGCCAAAATTCGAAATCCATTGAAATTCAAAAAATCAAATCTGTTATAAAACTCTCATTGGATTTTGGCCCAGCTAGACCAGACCTTCCATGCTGACCAACTCTTTCTCGGGCCACCGCCTCTCTCCATCGGCCCATCAGGCCTGCGAGTCGGTGGCGCCCTGCCCGATTTCTGCCTCCATCATAAGAAAGTGCCCCCACCTCAGGCCCCTCACTATGCCCAGCTAACAGGTGGGCCCCACATGTCATCCACCATCGTTTGCCGCCACCTCCAGTCGTCCCCACCGCCCCACTCAGCACCTAGAAATGCCGCCTCCGTGCCTTTACTCTTCCCCGCCACACGTACCGTAGAGAAAATGGATACAGAATAACCAATTTCACAATATATAATTTATTTACTGAATAATGTCTTTACAAAAGACTAAGTCGAACACTCTCGGAAGCATTGCAGTAAAAAGACAATATAACTCCACAGGCAATCGACCGGGGGTAATCGCTCTTCTGGAACACCATATCAAACTACTCTAGATCTTCTTCAGCTTCTGAGAAGTAGGTTTGTATGGCAGGGGGAAAATAGCAAGGTTGAGTACACTTATGGTTGGTACTCAGCAAGTGTAGGAAATAAATGATATGCAAAGGGCAATAACAAGGTAAATAAGGTATAAGGCTATAAGCAGAAATGCACCTATACTTGACTCATTGATTATTAGCACCCTATTTACTAGATTAAAGTTGCAGGCTGAGACTACCCATTAAGTTGATTTTAAGTATATCACAAAGTATGATCACAAAGGCACAAAGTGATCACAAAGCTTCCACAAAGACTAGTTCTATTCCATCCCATTTCCTTCCAAAATAACTAAGCAAACGAGGATCCTAGACCGCCTGTAATCGCAAGCTCGGCTATCATGATAGTTGTACACTTTGCAAAGATAGCGCCCTATACCCACGTGCAGTGATTTCATCTCCAGCCGAGCGACTAGAGAACCTCCTTTTTGCCATTCTTACACTTCCTTTGGTGTATGGCCCAGAGATCACTACATGTTGTTACAAAGGTCAACTGCAGGAGTATGTCATGTTTTTCTATGGTTTCCTGAACAAATGGTCCGCGCTTGTAGTGCTAAGGTTTCCCGCACAAACTTCCCCTCTTACACCATCTGGTTCAGGCAGATCACAAAGTATGAAGTAAGATAGATCACAAAGTATGGTGCCATCCCCACTCAACTGAGCATGACACACAACCTATAGCATTCCTAATTAGTAAGCAAGCCATTCCATACCGGACACGTGGCGGCACATGTTGTCCTGGGGTGTCTACTCCTAAGATTTGGTCCTTAGCAGATTTGAGCACCACATGCCATGACGGTATTAATCATCTCCACCATTCAAACCATTAATCAAACCACAACATCGATCCTCACCACAGTCAAATCATGTATCGACGGATGGGAGACCATCTCTCACAAAGACACAAGCCATTCAAAACATCATAAAGGATGAAAGACCTGCACAATACTCATGACTGCATGGCTAAGCATAACTAACCAAGTATGAACCCAAATCCTAAGTATTAGGCTTAGGTAACAGTATTAAAGCATGCAGACCAATGTGTATACTAGACAAAGAAAGCACATAGGATCAATATGGTCAAGGGTCACTTGCCTTGCTCTCTCACTAGTTGTTGCTCGAGGTCTTGGAAGTTGAGCTCCTGAAGATTCTCAAAGTCGTCGGCGCCTAATGACAGCAATTAGAAACAAGCAAGTACACACAAATAAATAAACAGTACACCAAATTGTTCCTAATGATGAAACAAATAGTACCAAAAGATGACACTTGGCGCTACGAATGCGTGAGCGCAAGAATCACCTAAATCGGAGCTATGGTTAAGAAGTTATGAAGGTTTGAAATTAATAGATTAAATAGGTAATTAATATTAACAGATTAATTAAGAAAGGGAC